>VOCT01110020.1:0-42901 GCA_007922175.1 Pelusios castaneus
CAGGACACTGTTTGTTTTTACGAGACGACAGTATCTGTTAACGTTTGGTGATCACAGTATTGCTAACTTTTAACAAGTAGTACTCGTCCATCCTTAAATCTCAGAAACCATGTGGATGTGAAAAGCAACAGTGAGTAGGGTGTTTAACTAGCAGTGTGTAAAAGGGCTGGATTCCAAAGTTTTTGCGCAAGTGGTTGATTTACGGTACTGAACATCCTCTGGAGCCCTGTGAGCAGAAAACCCTGCCTCATAGCATTAGTTAAGCATTCAAATGGAAGTAATTATGTTTTCATGGTTTCTAAATTAGCTCAGCTGTCACAAGGGAAATGCATTTTATTATGTCAACACTTTTTTTTTTTTTTTTTTAAACATATTAGGACAAAATTTGTTTAGACACCTCTCCCCACCTTTCTGATTTTGGGCTGTTCTCCTTGCAATTTTTACCATAGAGTATCATTTTTCAAGTGTTTACATTTACTTTTAGATGTATGGTATTAATTAAAATCTTAATACCTGAGATCTTTAAAGGATATCTCTCAATAGCTGAAACAGCAGATTTAATGATATTAAAATTTTGCTGCGAATGGAGTTTCTAACATTCATATTTTTGTAAGTACATTTGTCATGCTGTTTATGGAGTTTCAGCTATGGGAGGTTTATTTGTCTACAGAATAAACCTATTTCTATATATATTCTGACCTTAACCAGTTTTGTTTCCAGTACATCTGGAGCTGATCAAATGTTCTTTTACAAATCTAAAATAAAAGAACAAACAGAACATATCCCTCCCAACCAACCAAACCTCATGGATTTATTGGGTTTGCTTTAACTTGACATTTTTTATTTATTTATTTTTTTTAAATCATTAACCTGTTCAGATTCATACAAACAGTTCACAAAGTATCTAGGAAAAAGGTATTTTAGAGAAGAAAAAGTTAGATCCTTCTTTCCCCTCTACACATCTTCAACCCTTTAACTGTTGAAAGTGGAATTTCCCCTTCACTTAGTTTATTCAGCCAATAGTGTAGAAATGGTGCTAGAGGTGCAAATATTAGATCAGAATAGCCACCTTCAGGAGTTCAGGTAATGGACTGGAGAGAAAACAGCATGAAAAGCAAAGCTAAATTTCATTCCCAAGATGACGCACCGAATAGTTTTTATATTGTCATCTATCATGACTACAATCCCTTCTGTATACCATCTTCTAACCCAGTTCTCAGCATGAAGCATTGGAATTGACCTGTGCGTGACAGAAACGTTTCTCATGTTGAGTGCTCTGATGAAGTGATAAGGCCAATTAGATTTTTGCCAGTCACGGAATCTGCTCTCAGAAATTTCTTTGTAGCTCTTGCTAATGATGCAAAGCAAAGCCTAAGAGGGAAAATAAGGTCAGTGGATGAGACTAAAGAGTTTTGTTATTGTAGCCAAGTACCGTGCTTGCCATATGTGTGTTAATATACACTATGTACATTGGATGTTTATATATTATATTCTCATAAAGGAAAACAAACAAGCAAAAACCAGTTATGGCTCCTTACAGGGAATCCTCCTGTAACATATCTTAACCCCACATATATTCACCCTTTTTTTCTTCTGTACACTAAGGCCATGTACACGCGATCAGTTTATCGTGCGTTAACGGTCGTTACCACACAATAACAACAGCGTACACACGTGCAATAGGGCTGTTGCACGGCAACAGCCCTATTGGAGCGCAACAAAAAAAACATCTCGACGAGGGTGGTAGCAGTTAACACGGAACAGCTGTTCAGCCTTTCGACTCGTGTGTACGCTTACCGCGCAATGATTGGCCTCCGGAAGTGTCCCATCATTCCAAAGTCATCCTCTCTGGTCTTCTCCCCACCCGCTCTCTCTGGCCATGACGAAACAGTCCCCGCCCTGTTTCGAGTCCCAGGATTTTTTAATTTCTCCTCTGTTGTCACTTCCTGTTCTCTTGCTTGTGGAGTGCAGCTCTGATCTTCACTAGCAATGGCGGCCCAACGTGGCAGACGCGCACCCGTTTGGAGCATGGCTGAGGTGCTGGACTTGATCAGGATCTGGGGAGAGTCTGCTGTGCAGGCACAGCTACACAGCAGCGGGCAAAATTTTGATACATATGGCATGATTTCTCATGCCATGTCAGAGAGAGGCTATGATAGAGACACTGTGCAGTGCAGATTGAAGGTGAAGGAGCTAAGAATAACCTATCATAGAGCGAAGGAGGCAAACCGCCGTTCGGGATCAGCGCCTGTTACATGCAGGTATTACAAGGAGATCGAAGCCATCCTCAGTGGGCACCCCACAACCACTGCAAACAGTCCTGTGGACACATCGGCGCCTCTCATCCAATGAATGCCAGAGCAGAGCAGGATGAGGACACCTCCCACCAACCCCGTCACCTCCTTTCATCTCTTAATAAAAACAGTAACAAAAATTTTGAAGTGGCTTTATTTGTACACAGTGAAAATCTCATAAGGTGCACTTGATGCGTCCTTGATGTGAACTATGGGAGGACATCATTGAAATGCTCCATCAGTGCCTCCCTTATGCGAGCAGCTCCTCGTTGGGCCCCCTAATACTCCTAGTGGCTGGGTGTTCTTATGCTGCCTCGAGGCGCCCTGCCTCCATAGCCCACCCCGGGGAAAACTTTTCTTCCCTATTTTCACAAAGGTTATGAAGGACACAGCACCCCGCAGTTACAGCAGGGATGTTGTCCTCGTTCAAGTCCAGCCTCCCATACAAACAGCGCCAGCGCCCTTTTAAACGGCCGAAGGCACATTCTACAGTCATTCTGCACCAGCTCAATCTGTAATTGAACCGCTCCTTGCTGCGATCTAAGTTCCCAGTGTACGGCTTCATGAGCCATGGCATCACTGGGTATGCTGGATCTCCGAGGATGACTATGGGCATCTCCACATCCCCCACAGTAATTTTTTGATCTGGGAAGAAGGTACTCCCTTGCAGCTTCTGGTACAGACCAGTGTTCCTGAAAATGCGGGCATCATGCACCTTTCCCGACCACCCAGCATTGATGTCCGTAAAACACCCCCTGTGATCCATGAGTGCTTGCAGCACCATGGAGAAGTATCCCTTCCTGTTGATGTACTCGGTCACGAGATGGTCTGGTGCCAAAATTGGGAGATGTGTGCCGTCTATTGCTCCCCCACAGTTAGGGAATCCCATGGCAGCAAAGCCATCAACAATCTCACGAACATTGCCCAATGTCACCGTCCTCCGTAGCAGAACGCAACTGATGGCTCGGCACACTTGTGAGAGGGTTAATCCGACGGTGGACCTCCCGACTCCAAACTGGTTTGCAACCGACCGGTAGCAGTCAGGAATTGCCATCTTCCAGACAGCTATTGCAACACGCTTCTCCACGGTTAGGGCTGATCTCATGTTGGTGTCCTTACTTTGCAGGGCAGGGGCCAACTCTGAGCACAGTTCCAGAAAGGTTGCTTTCCGCATTCGAAAGTTCTGTACCCACTGCTCGTCATCCCACAGCTGCATAACAATTCGATCCCACCACTCGATGCTTGTCTCTCGCGACCAGAAACAGCGTTGCACCGTGTGCAGATAATCGGTGAAGGAGCTGAGTAATGCGGTGCTGTTGCTCTGCAGGGCATCGATCAGCCCCTGCTCCTCAGCGTCCTCGTCTGATTCGGAGCTCATTGTGTACTGAGCCACTAGCCGAGATGTATTTAGAATGCTGAAGGTGACAGTGGAGATTAGAGCAGAATCCATGCTGTCGCTGTTGTGATTGCTCGCAAGTGGTGCGGTACTGCATTGTTGAAAATAGGCACGAGTTGCTATTAGCAATGAGGAAGACGCATGGGGAACACAGTGCACCCTGGGAAACTGAGAGTTTACCCATGGCGCTTTGCGTTCCTTTCCTTCATCCCAGGATTCCAAGCGCCGATTCAGGGAAAATTGAACTATGGGATAGGTGCCCAGAATTCATTACGCTACGTCGCAACATTGCAAAGGAGTGATGTGTGTACGTGCTCTCCCGCAATAAAGGTCACATGTTTTTTATAGCGCAATTGCCTTGTTGCGCTTTAATCTTATCATGTGTACATAGCCTTTGCCAGAACCACAAATGCAAATCCTGCTGACATGTTTCTACTGCTACAAAGATCAACACCCCCCCAGAATACACCTTTCAGAATCCATGGGTCCTACACATGCCTATCACAACATGTGGTGTACCTCATCTGGTGCGCTAAACAACCCAATAACAACAATGTGGGTGAAACCAGACCATCACTGCATTCTTGAATGAACTCTCGGGAGAAAATTATAAAGAAGACAAACACACTATTTCCTGTGAGTGAACAGGTTTCACAGAGCGATCACTCTATCAGTCCTCATCCTAAAAAGAAACCTGCACAACACTATCAAAAGATGAGCCTGGAAGCTTAAATTTATAACTTTGCTAGACACTAAAAGTCATGGAATAAATAGACACTGGATTTATGGATTATTACAACAATCTGTAACCCACTAACAACACTTTCCCCCTTTCCTTTCCCCTCCCCCCCTATAATAAGCCATTTTACTTTTAATAGTCCCTTGAAATATGTTAACTACTTATGCTAAACAATCTGTTCAAGCTTGTACTTAGCTGTGACACTGAGCATGTCTCTCAGACCTGAAAAAGAGCCTGTGTACGCTTGAAAGCTTGTATCTCTCACCAACAGAAGCTGATTTTAAAAAAATGTATTACCTCCCCCACCTTGTTTGTCCATGTGAGACTCTTTGAACACCCATTCAACTCTTATTCAGACAAAGCCTCAGGGTATGTGTTTACTGCCCCTCCCCCCTGGCAGTTCAAAATTCTGGATTTAATTGAGGAGTCTGTGAAGACCCGCTCAGTCAATCGGGAAGTTGATCGCTGAAGTCCACCCCCTCAAGTGGAGTAGCACTGAGTCCACGTACACACTACAGACTTGTCCTGCAATAAAAGTTATTGCAGGACAAGCAAGCGTTATTTACCCCATCCACACAGCACTCCTTCTAGTGAAAAATTTTCACTAGAAGGAGCAGTGCATGGTGGGAAAAGGCTGGCAGTGGTGCTGTTTCCGGCTTGAGCCACAGTCCGGCCCCTGGAACTCAGCTGGACTGGGGCTTCCTTGTGGCAGCTGGGGCTCAGGGCCCAGGGGTTCAGCGGGGCTCAGCTGCTGGCGGGGCTCCGCTCATCTGGCCGGTGGCTGAGCCCTGCCACCTGCCACAGACCGGGGCTCAGCTGGCCACAGCTGGAGCCGGGGCGGCGGGGCTCAGCCGCAGCAGCTGAGCCCCAGAGCCTCAGTGGGGTCCCAGCCGCCAGCCAGCTGAGCCCCGGTCCCTGGCAGAGCTCAGCTCTGGGCTCAGCTGGCTGGCAGCTGGAGCCCCACTTGGGTTCTGGGGCTCAGCTGTTGTGGCTGAGCCCTGCCGCCAGCCACAGACCAGGGCTCAGCTGGCCGCAGCTGGAGCCGGGGTGGCGGGGCTCAGCTGCAGCAGCTGAGCCCCAGAGCCTCAGCAGGGTTCCAACCGCAGGCCAGCTGAGTCACAGTCTGTCTCAAGCCACTATTTGTCAATTTCACCACTCCGTTAGAGCCTTACCGCGTGATGACTTTGTAGTGTGTACAAGGCCTGAGTTGAAGTGAGAGCATTTCCCTTCAACTCAGCACAATGGAGCCGCCGAGGTAAGTAGATTTTAGGAAGTCAAAGAGAGATATTTAAGTTGTTTTACAAGGAAAGTGCTGTGGGAATGAGTACACTTAGTTTTGTTTTGTCCTGGCCACCATGCTCAATAGCCTTTCTTTGGCTGATAAGGTGCTTTTCAGAAGGAGGAATTAACTGGAAATATTCAAATTTTATGTTGTATTAGTGACTAACATCACTAATGAAAAGGCAGGGAAAGATCCTCTCCCACTCCTTACTTTTCCACTGCTTTTTTTGTAATTAATGTATGTAGCCTTGTGTAAATGAGTTGATCTGGTGGTATCTTACTCATGATTATGCAAAACAAGAAGGCGTCAAGTGGCACTTTTAAAGATTAACGCATGTATTTATTGCATGAGTTTTTGTGGGAGAAAATCCCACTTCTCAGGCGTCTGTCGAAGTGGGATTTTCTCCCACGGAAGCTCATGCCATAAATACATTCGTTAGTTGTTAAAAGTGCCACTACACCCCTTGTTTGTTTTTCTGAACTAGACTAACATGCCTACCCCTCTGGAACTCATGATTATAGGAGATTTCAACATAGGTATATCACATCAGCTAAACGGGAAAGGATTTTGGACAGCAGATCTAGAATGATATTTTAATATGTGAACATGTTACCTCTGTTGTGCCCCCTTTTGGCCCATCAGCTCATGACTTGCTCAGCTGCAGGCTGTTTGTAAATTGCTGGTTCTTGTGAGGTCCGAAGTGGCAGTGTTCTGGCTGTATGGCCAAGGCACACTTCAGTCCTCCTTCTTCCCAGGTGCTGTGATCCAAAAAAAAATCAGGAATGCATAACTACCATGCAAGACAGGGTCGATGGATGCATTTTCAGTAAGACCACACCCTTCTATTCAGGGCTTGTCTTCAAACTGTCCATGCATCAGCCAATCTTCTGGGCTGCAGTTATCCATTCTAGCAAGGCCCATCCCACTGGTCTGAGCTACACTTGGACTTCTCTCATGTCAGGAGAGGCTGTGATCAGCTGAACTGGGTTAGATCGCTTCCTTTTAACTCCCTTCCCCAAGCCCAGCCCTTGCTGTAGGTGTAGGGGGTGGATCCATTGAGGCCACAGGTTGTCATTAACCCCCTTGTTGCCAGTATGGCCCCTATCTATCTCATTGCAGATTTCTTTTTAAACCAACGTATACATTTCTTCAGTCTCCATTGTTCTAATCCATTTAAACTCCTTCTCTATCACGCTCTGAAGAGGCAAGAAAGGAAGCTGGTTTGGAAATGGCATCTATGCAAAGAAAATGTTTGTTTTAAAATTGTAAAAAATTACAGAAAGAGAGAGACTGAGAAGTATTTCCCCACACTCCAACCTCACTGTATGCAATAATTAGCTCATCATGCGTACAGATGCCTCGGCATGCGTGCAGCTAGCTTACATTATGCACAAAAAGCTTGTTAAAAGAATTTTAAAGTTACAGAGCCAAGTAGTAAAACAATCAGGCAAGGCTGTGCTATCTTTTCCATAGGGCACAGAATGGATGACACTGCTCTTTGAGCCGCTGTTCAATATTTTATTTTCTCATCTTTGTTCCGTGTGTGGCCCCAGGCCTTATTTACTGCACACTCTTCAAACCCTGCTCTAAAGAGAGAAATATTAACTTCTTCCTGGGGCTTTTTCTGACCTCATCATTGCAGCATCTGATTGCTTCACAAAGATGGAGGATTTTATTTTCACCACATCCCTATGAGATCGGGGGTGGTATTTGCCCTATTTGTGGATGGGAAACTGAGACACAAGGAGATTATTAAGGGCAAAAGCGCCCACTGATTTTGGATGACCACTTTGAGACAGCTAAACTCTGAGTTTTTCAGAATACTTAGCATTATACAGCACTTCATTCTTATGTTCAAAGTAGAGCTCCCAGTGATTTCACTTGCAGTTCTGAGAGCTTGCTCAGCCTCCAAGTCTCAAGTCAGGCATCTAGTTAATGAGGAATGCAGTGACTGGCCATCTGCAAACAGTTAGGTTTAAGTGACTTATCTCGCGTCAGATGGGATTCTTTGGCAGAGGCGGGCTAGAATCCAATTCTCTAGTGGACCATTCACCTGTCTTAACTGGAGGACTGCACTTTCTCTGCAGTTCTCTTCGTAATTCACCACACGCCTTCCAACTACTGTAACAAATGGCCTTTCTCAGTTCACGACTGATTCATCCCCAAAGCACAGCCTGTCCTGTGCAGTGAATGAGACAGTTCTGGGAAAAATATAGTATGTGGTCATGTAATATGATTGGCATAATGCATATGTACAAGGGCACAGAATTAATGTTGCACAGCCAAGAATGTTAAGTTTTCTAGTTGAAAAGGTTATTGAAGAGTTTTCTGTTACAAACATAACTCAAGTTCTTGTTCCAAAAGGGTAGTCGTGTTAGTCTAGTTCAGCAAAACAAACAAGGAGTTCTGTGGCACTTCTAAAGACTTAACAAATTTATTCTTCCTCGCTCAGAAATTTATTCTTTCATAACTTTGTAATGTACCTC
This sequence comes from Pelusios castaneus, assembly GCA_007922175.1. Taxonomy (NCBI): domain Eukaryota; kingdom Metazoa; phylum Chordata; order Testudines; family Pelomedusidae; genus Pelusios; species Pelusios castaneus. The sequence continues at coordinate 8,198 of VOCT01110020.1, forward strand.
AGGGCAGTCCTGTTCTGTCTTTGCATGGCAGCGGACTCAGTGGTACAGTAGGTCTTACCCATTTCTAAATGGCAGGAGTCTACCATTTTATCATCTAAAAGAGCATGAACAAATGTTTCTGTATTGGACTTCATGGTCATATTAGCCTAAAACTTCTCAAAATTCCGATAAAATGGTTTGGATCTAGGGAGCTGTCAAACTTGACTGTTTATAAAGGATGGTTGCAGGGAATGGGGGGGGGGGGGGGGATGGGGTGTTACTCAAAGCACTTTAAATTCTTTTCTGCATTTTGAACTCCCAGCTTTCTCTTTCCTTAGAATATAAATGATTTCTCTCATCCCTTTCCATTGTTAATGTCAGACATTTATAATAGTACAAAATAAAAACGTTACAAGAACCCTGGAGTTAAGAGAAAGTTTGCTGCACTTTTACCATATAAGGTCCTAAAAATCTGAATATTTTATGTCCCAGCATGGGCACAGTTTGGGGGGAATGCAGGGGAGGCATTGCCTCCCACACAGGTGAGGTGTGGGGAATGTCACATGGGGTCCCATGCCAATTCCCCTTCCCATTTCTGCTGAGCTGCCCTGTAGAGTTTGTTCTACTTTGGGATGGGGGGGGCACACTTTGTCCTTCTCAGGTTGCACCTCCCCCTGCATGTTTTGGGTCATGGGGAGGGAGGGAGCAGCTTTTCCCCTGCACTGCTGGTCCCTGCCTCGGCAGCTGGATGGCACTTCCTGTGTCCTAGTGTCTGTCCTTTTCCTTTACAAGGGTGGGTGTCCACAGGGGAGGGTGGTATAAGACAGCACAAGGAGGTGGGAAGAGTGGGGGTGGGGGATGGGACAGGACAAGAGATAGTGGGAGAGAAAGGAGGAGGAGAAGATGGGGAAGAGAAAAGGATACAGGAATGGAGTGTGTGTGAAGCAGGTGCCTGTCATGTGCTGTCTCCTTGGTAGCTGCAACAGCCCCAGCAGGGAGGCAGCCTTCTTATAAAGGGTTTTTATTTTTCTCTGAGTTGCAAGCTCAGCTGATGGGAGAGTCCACTTGCAGGACTCATCTACATGTTGAGGGGAAAACAGAAGAACAAATGTCTGTTGTTCCACAATAGTCCATCTGGTGTGGATGGGCCTTTTCTTTTGGGAAGGCCCTAACACCTTATGTTGAAGAACAGCACTTCACATTAATTAATAACTCTCTTCTGTCTGGTTATTTATACAGTTTCAGAGGCTCATGATACAACCACTCAAATATTACATTACAATATGGGATATAGATATTATAAGTGACATTAATGCAGGCAGCAACTCGCAAGCATTCAATAAAGTCTAAACGCATCCTAATAACTCTAATACCTGTCTTAACAATCGTGAGAGACAGATGAGCCAGACTGATTCTAGGTATGTATTTATCAGTGCCATGAGTTGGCCTCTGGTCTGCCACCATCACAGGTTTTACTTAGATCTTCCTGATGCTTCAAAGGTCCCATGTTACAATAACTATCAGTCCAGTTAAGGAGAGCAGAGCAAAGCCGCTCCATACAATTCCTTTTCTTATCCTCCTTTTGCTACCTTATAACTTGCCTGTCCTTCCACAATAATGACCTCCTCTGATGGGTTTGTTCCACTGGAAAAATGCAGCTATAGAGATACAGAGGTGGAGTCATCTTCATAAGAGACAGATTTTCCGTGGGAATGTGACTAAGGCTGTGGAACTTGTAGCGAAATTGGTTACCTCTTGTGCCACAATCAGAACAAAATTCAAACCCTGATTGTTGACTTACCTTGCCTTCAGTAATCCTGTATAAAATAGCATTCTCACACTTTATACATTTATTAAAGTCATACTGGTGGGACTTTCTTTTAAACATCTTCATTTTGGCAGTGCTGACAGATTTGTGTTGATGCAGATTCAGCAGTGAAATGAGGCCACAACTTTTATTAAACTTTATCACAGGGGAGGGGCACTACCTGGCCAGCAACTGTATTGTCCTATACCAGACATTTAGTTGGTTCTAGTGCAGGGGTTATAGGGCTTCCTGCCATATAACCTCTAACTTGGGGTTTTGTAGTACCGCAGGGTTGGAAGGGACTACAACGTTCATATAGTCTAATCTCCTGCCAAGGTGCAGGATTTGTTGTGTTTAAACCAGCCATGAAAGATGGCTATCCAGCTTTCTTTTGAAAATCTCCATTGAACCCATTGCTTCTTGTCCTGCCCTCTGTGGCAAGAGTCAACAACTTTTCTTCATCTTTTTTTCTGGCAGCCTTTCAAGTATTTGAAGACCGCTATCATGTCCCCCCTTAATGTCCTTTTTTTCCAAACTAAAACATACCCACTTCCTTCAGCCTTTGTTCATACGACTTGCATTCCATCCCTTTGATCGTTTTTGTCACTCACATCTGGATTCTTTCCAATTCTTTACATCCTTTTTGTACATTGGTGACCAAAATTGGACACAGTACTCCAACTGAGGCCTTGTCAGTGCCAAATGGAGCAAGACTATCGCCTTCCATAACTTGCATGCTATACATCTGTTAATGCAACCTAAAATTGCATTTGCTTTTTTTTTTTTGCAGTGGCATCACGCCGTTGACTCATGTTGAGATTGTGGTCTACTGCAATCTCCAAATCCTTCTCAGCAATGTAGTGACCAAACCAATTACCCCCCATTCTGTATTTGTGCAAGGGTTTTCTTCCTTAAGGATAGCACCTTACATTTGTTGAATTTCCAGTTTTCCAATTTATCATAATCCCTTTGCATTTTAACTCTCTCCTCCAAAGTGTTTGGAACTTGCTTCTTCCCTTCCCCCACTGCTTTGTGTCACCTGCCAACGGCATGTGTTTCCATGGCTAGGCAGCAATAGACACACTAACTGTACTCTGGTCAGTTTCACAGTCTGGTTTTGCAAGGCTGTGGAGAAAGCTCTGTGTACAAGAGCAGCCTGGGAATTTTTTGCTGCTCCTACTGGTATTGGATAGGACAGGAAGTAAGAACAGATGTGAAGCTGGTCCCACTATTGCTCCCAATTTTGCACTTCCCTGTTGTCTAACAGGAGTGAAGAATGAAACTGACAATGATAATACCATGTTGCACCTACTCCTTTCAAAGCTACTGGGGAAATGCTACTTGAAACAGCACAAGAACAATTTTCTTTTGTGGACTTGAACTGTAGGGGGAATATGTTGGGAATATTAACTCAATTGGAATCTAAATTCCTATTAATTAGGTTTGTGCTTTTGTGTAAGATGTCTGACCCAGCAGAAGCTGGTATTTTCAGAGTTTAATCATGTTAATAGTGCTGAAAATACAATTTAGTCCAGTGGAAACAAAATAACATTATTGGCAAGGTAAGGAATATGTTTCTATAGTTTATTCTTCACTAGCAAATCCAAAGGAAGTCAAAAGTACAAATGGTATGGAACTATAATATGTTAAGTAATAAATATACCATTCCATTGTGAAACCTTGTGGAAAGTTCAGCTTAAATGAAAAAGCAACTTGTCATATATCTGTACTCTCCACGCTGAATTCAGTAGAAATGAATGCTGTAAACATTTTTTCTTTTGTTTTGACAGGTAATATTTGAAGCTGAAGTCTCAGGTGGGAGAAATGGCTACATTGCCATTGATGACATCCAGGTTCTGAGTTACCCTTGTGGTAAGTAGTGATTAAGAGCTCCATTTTTCTCTGTCCTTTCAGGGTGTACTCAATATTGGTTCAGACAGCTGAGTTTTCATCGCTTGCTCGTTGATGTCCTTTGTTCTTTCTGTAGAATTTCTATTACAGTTACAGGGAAGACGACGGGATGGCACAGTAGTGATTTCACTAAGTAAAGATATATATTTTTTAGCAGAAATAAAGGATTACAAGAAAATAGAAGTGTAGGTCTTCAGTGACTACTTTTTTAGTGATAAACGTAGACACTAAAATTGAAATGTCTTAAATTAAAAATATATGTACTGGTTGTGCTAATTTTAAACTGAGTTGCATATTTAAATCAGAGGGCTGTTAGACAACTTAATGAGGCTATGAAACCCGAGTGAGAACTTATAGATTTAAAAACAATAAATCTTCGTCTGGTTTTCATTTACTGTAGGCTTTTTTTATATAGGGACAGACTGAATGCATTTAAATGTAGGTGTCACCCTGGCTCACCTAATCCTGGAAAAAAAACCCTTATGCCAAATACAACGAGAGTCCTGTGGCACCTTATAGACTAACAGATTTTCTTCGGCATAAGCTTTCATGAGCTATAACCCACTTTGTCAGTTATAGCCCACGAAAGCTTATGCCGAAGAAAATCTGTTAGTCTATAAGGTGCCACAGGACTCTCATTTTTTGCTATACACAGACTAACACGGCTACCCCTCTGGAAACTTATGCCAAATGTGTAATAGTTGAGGAAGCATTGGATTAATGCATGTGGAAAAAAATCATGTCCCTGCAATTCGTTCAGTCGTTGCTACTTTTTTTTTTGTTAATTCTGTCCCATTCTGCTCTACGTGCCCCTCCTGTACCATAATAGCTCTGCAACACCCTTCAAAAGAGCAACTTTGTTCTAGCGTCTCTGTGGCTGATAGCTTAACTACTTTATCCAAAGATATACTGGTTCCCAAAGCCAGTGCTCACTAGGAGATGCCAACTAATAAAGATGTGATTTCAGACTCAAATCCCCTTTATCCTACTTCTCCATCTAAAAACTGCTAAAACAAAGAGCATTGCACCCTCTGGGCTTTCAGACCTACTCACTCTCAGGAGCTATTGACTTTCTTGCCTTTTTATACTTTAGCCAGTCGAGCTATAGTATCTGGCTCAAAAAAAGATGTTGCATCTAAGCAGAGCTCTGCTGAGTAAACAAGTGGTAAAAGAAAAAGGTAGTCCAATATAGCCTTGACAGTCAATTATCAACATGATACAGTTTTCAAATAAGCTGTGTCTGCTTGGTGATGCTTATCTCATTCTCTTTTCAAATTGCTTTTTTTAAAGGAAGCATGAATGAGGCTTCCGTTTAACTGGTAACGTAGGTGAAGACGTGTGTGAGAGCTGTAATAAGGCATATCCTTCAACTGTGACCATCAGTTTTCTTAAGCTCAATATTTCAATCAGGTGGTTTTGCCACAGAGCTTCCCTTGAATCTGTGAAGATATATAAAATGTGTTTATCAGCCGTTGAAATGTCACCATATTTAGTGGCCAGAAGACAGTTGTCTGCTGAAGAGTAAAGAGCTCAAAATTACATTGCATTACATCTTAATACATGATACAACCAATTAAATCTCACTTCCTGATAAAATTGGTTTTACGCGTTATGGAAGATTACAGTATGTCACGTGGAATACAATGGGGAGAGTCATTGGAAGAATTTTTGTGGGTTTTTTCCTCACATTTCTTCATTTAATCTCTGATTTGTAAATTTCTTTGTTATAGCTCATGTACAGCATATAGTAGTAGAGAGTCACTGAAGGAGAAGAGGGGGAAAAATGCTTTTTCTTCTGGAACTAAGATGAAGCAAAAATCATTCTTTCATCTGAAGTTAATTTTAGCCAAAAGTGGTCATAATATATATCTTTTGGGAGCAAGTAATGTAGTGGTTTTTTATTAGTGAGCACTGTTTGTAATTTTATTTTTCCACCTCCACAGATAAATCTCCACATTTCTTGAGGCTGGGGGATGTAGAGGTCAATGCGGGCCAGAATGCTACATTTCAGTGCATTGCTACAGGGAGGGATGCAGTGAATAACAAGTTATGGCTGCAGGTATGGCTAACTCATCTAAGTCTGTTTGAGTAGAAGACAAACTTATTATTGAAAATGAAATATTTTAATTTTTTTTTCTTTTTAAATCTTGTGTATCTAGAATCTTTCCTATAAATAAAATTTGTGATTTGTTCTTCTGTGTAATCAGATTAAGGAACGATACTGGAAGAAATGATCAAATAATCAATTTGTAAGCACCAACATGGTGGTAAGGTGACAAGTAATAGCCAACATGGATTTGTCAAAAACAAATCATGCCAAACCAACCAAATTTCCTTCTTTGTCAGCATTACTGGCCTATTGGATAGCAAACTAGGGAAATGTTGTGTAGGGGGAACGTACTTAGAGTGGCTATAAGTGGGTCACCATTGTAGTGAGAGGATGTATATAGTAAACTTTCTCAGGAGTCTGGCCTGAGACCAGTACCAATAAATATTTTCATTCATGAATTATTTGTTGGGCTATAAAACTTGCAGGTAACCCCAATTTGAGAGGCATTGCAGGCATTTTGGAGGACAAGATAACAATTAGTTTAGTAAATTGGAGAATTAGTCTGAAATCAACAAGATGAAATTCAGTTAAGACAAGTGCAAAGTACTTCACCAAAAAAGGAAAGTATCAAATGGAACAATACAAACAGTGAGATAGTTGGCTTGGAGGTGGTACTACTGAAAAGGATCTGGGGGTTACAGTGGATCGCAAATTGAATGATCCAACAATATGATGCAGTTGAGAGGAAAAAAAGTGAATGTCATTCGGGGTGAATTAACAAGAGTATTGTATGTAAGATATAGAAAGTAATTGTTCTGCTCTTCTCAGCACTGGTGAGGCTGAACTATTGTGCCTGGTTCTGGGTGACACACTTTAAGAAAGATATGGCCAGATTGGAGAGGGTCCAGAAGAGAAGAACCAAAACAATAAGTTTGGAAACCCTGAACTGTGAGGAAAGAAATAGTGAGAAAAGAGGACCAGGGGAGATGGATGGGATCTGGTAACAGCCTTTAACATATTGAAGAATGTTGTAAAGACAATGGTGATCTGTTCTCCACTGAAGAAAGGACAAGAAGTAATCTCCTTAAGCTGCAGCAAGAATAATTTAAATTAGATATGTAAAAAGACTTTTATATAACTATAAGGATAGCTAAGCACTAGAATAGTTTACCATGGGAGAATATCTGTCATTGGTGGTTTTTAAGAGCACGTTGGACAAATACCTGTCACTGATGATCTAGGAATACTTGGTCCTGCCTCAGTACAGAGGTATGGACTAGAACTAGATGATCATTCGAGGTACTTCCTTGCCCTATATTTTTTATTATTCGGTGCTAATAAATTCAGGTTTTTAAAACTTGGGTTAACTAACATAAAATATGCAGTAGACAAGTGATTTCTGTGTAAGCCATCTATCAGTATATTCTCCCTCTACATGTAAATATTTCTTTATCAACACATATAAGCAGTAAGTACCTATGGTTTGAAAGAAAAAGTTTAGTGTCTAGTAGAATAAATGTGCTATATTTAGCACAGGTTTAACAGAGAAAGCTGTCGTAACTGATGAATGATGCCATGATAGATAGAAATTACAATTAATCGTGTGTGTGTATGTTTAAAGGGAGAGTACCATGCCTTCTCATAATAGGAGAAATATTTAAGCTTTTCTGATCTATAAAACTATACAAATGTATGTACTAAATTAACCAGTTTCTAAAATTAGAAGATTGTTTGCCCCTCACAAAAACTGTACTGAGAATTTTTCTCCTCATAGTTTAGAAAAAGCAATTTATTAGGAAGAATCAGAGGTACATAGACAGTCTTTTCAAGCATGGTTTCTCATTGTTTGATGTAGATGAAAGTTGCAGAACTAATCAAAACAGACTCCGTTATTTTGGTATATGTATGTGGTGTCTAGTATGCGATACTTGCCTTATGCACAATCCTTAATTATTTTGAAAAACTGAAAATTGCTCATTCAAGCAGAACTGTTTGATATTTAAAAAACCTGAATTTAAAAAATGCAAGTTTAAAATCTCAAAAATATAAAATGTATCGTTGTATACTTTGCTGTAAGTCAGACACTGCCAAAATGAAAAACAATCAATTCTTTCCAGTTAGGGTCTGACCTCTAACCCAATTGAGAAAGGAGATGACCAAATTTAGGGTGCGTATATAGCCATGAGGTATACCTGACATCCAAAATAAAGATGGAGGAAATTTTTCTTTTGGGTAGAATGTGACAGAGCCTCACTTTTAAATAAATAGGACTCATAAATATTCCAAGAATAGATATCACAGTGTACTACAGTATGAAAAATGAACACAGAAGCAACAGCAATTGCATTGCATTTCACATTAGTTAGTCAGCGTAGTAAATAGATATCTCATCACAAGGAATTATTTGTTTTGCAAATCTTTCTGGTAAGTAGAAACCATTACTTAAATTGAACAAATGCAGAATGTACTCACTGAGAAGGAATAGTTCAATTTCTGTGCACTACCAAACTGAGCAAAAAAACCACACAAAGTTAAATTTAAATAAACGTAGGTTATTTTATCTCAGATAAGGTTATATTACCAATGAGAGTATGCAAGAAACAATATAAAGTCCAACTTTCAGCACATAAAATTGCTCCATAAGGCCTGACAGTGAGAGCCAACTGGAATTTTTCTATACCACTCTGTCCTGAAAGTAAGATCAGCTTGACTGATTATTCTTTATAACTTTTTCCTAAAAGAAGGCCAGTTAGCAGCCAAAGCTGCTCAGAAAACATATGTTTTCTCCTTTCACAGGTTTCATAGGCTCTACTGGATAGATCACAGAAGTGGATCCTTTCTTATCTTGCAGAATGCTAAGAATATCCTGTCATTTGTTAGATTAGATCTCGGCCTGGAAGAGTCTTTTGCCCTCCAAATAAATTCCTTTGCTAATATTTATAAAATGCCTTGTGACCTTGCTATAAAAATGGCTATTTCATATCATTCACTTGAATTCTTCAAATGTAGATCTCTCTCTCTCTCTCTCCCTCTCTCTCTCTCTCTCTCTCTCTCTCTCTCTCTCTCTCAACTGTATTGCCTGTGTCACCATTTCCTCCTTGCTCCACATATTCCTTTCTCATGATTCAACTCTTTGCTCTGTTTTCCCAACGCTGCCATTCAAATTATTAATTTTACCTGTCCGAATACTTTCTTCAGTGTTTGGAGAACATGACAGATTATCAATCCGGTTGTGCATAGTTTTGAGCAAATTGACCCATTTTTCTTGAAGCTGGTGTGAAGGTGGGCTATGAACCATGAGTGTGATTCGTAAAAGGTCCACATACACCCTTTGTCCAAACTAACAAACACAGACTCTAAAGTCTCAGTACTAAGAAGGAAATCATCAACAGACCAAATCAAATGCCTAAATAATTGATTTTGAGTATCTGCAGCAGAAGCATTCCAGGAATGCATCGTCTCTTATAGCAGCAAGGGCAGCTAGGGTGTGAATAGAGGTGCTTTAGCAGCATGCTATGTTAGAGAAAACAAGAACCTTTTTTTTTGTCATAATAGTTGACTGTGAAAAGATCTTCCCTTTGGAAAACTTTGAATAAGGCATTCTGCATGAGATTTGATGATCTGAAATGACATTTGGTGAGACGGGCTGTTCATTCTGCCACAGGATCCTGTTTGGCGACGCTGAAGCTATAGAGTAGTAGTTTTGGAGCCAAGGGGCTATTTAAAGAAAGTACTCGCTATCTTTATTTTGTTCCATTTTGGAGGGATTTCTTAGTGAAGGAATAAATAAATAAAGAATTTTCAAAACAAACACCCCCCCTTCACTCTTCCCCATCTCCTTCAGTAAAATTAGGCAAATCATGTTTATTTATGTATTTATTTTATGGGATGGGGTTAGTGGTGCTATCCAGATAGCACAAACAGTAGTGCTCTCTTTTAGAAAGGCTTATATTTAGCTAATTTGAGAAATCAGGGGTGTTGGAAATAGTGCTGGTTTATAAATTAGATTAGATTAGATTAATTGTGTGCACCCACTGAATGTATAATGTCTTTCTGTAAATATATATATACAAAATTTGTATAAATTTGTGTGCAGGTATATTAAAACATGAAATTGAGTATAAGCAAAGTGCTCCAATACATTAACTCTTTTATTATATGCATATACAATGCTGTAAGACCCAACTGTTTTTCACAGACTCAGGTTTTTGTGAGCATTATAGAAAGAAGAGGGAGGACTGACTTTGAGCTGGACCCTTTATTGGATTTCACATACCCTTTAAAGTCAGTTAGCACTTGTTTTCTTTTTTTTCAATTTCATAGCTCCGTTGGACTGAGGTTGGGACAAACAAGATTTTGTTACTGAAAGAGTAGTAGTAGTGAAAATGAAAGTCCTTTGAAAGTTGCAGCTGCATTAATATAAAGCAGACATATCTGACTGGATAAAGAGCCTTAACTGGTTGAGTAAGGAGGGAATGAAACATTGTGACAATACTGAATGTTAAGTATGGGAGATGAGAGAGGGAAACATCTCTCAAAATTACGTCTCTTGTATCACAAGTGTGTAACGGACAATTATTACAGTGTCATGAATATTCTTTATATTTACAGAACTAAGTACTTGCCCATAATTATTAGCAAATATAGCTGGAGAACATCAAAGGTTTGTGCTTTTTTTTAGTTGAGCATTCCAAAATATGGATGTTTATGTCAAGCTTTCTCCCATGTACCTGAATTGTTGAAGAGTCTTTTCTTTCTACTTTCCCCCCATTTCCTTATGATGATGCTGTATTTCTTTAGGTGAAAATAATAGATATTCTCCCCTGCCCCATAAAATTCCCTCTACACAAGGCCTCTCCTGTTTGCCAGATACTCATCTGGTCTCAATGGCAGCTGGGGCCACTGTAGCCACTAGAGTTTCTGGGCTCTGACCCATCATTATGGAAAACTGATATGGTTATGTAATACCCCTCCTTGAGTCAGAAATATTAAATGAACTAGCACTAATGTAAGGTTGGTTCTTACTTTCTTGCTGAGTTTATTTCCAAATATAGTTGCATTCTGTAGGCCCTCTCCTAATGTAATGTCAGTAGTTGCGCACACTCAGATGCTGGCTTCTTTCTCATGTCTGTCTTTTTCTAACGTTAAGACCAGTACATGTTGAAATTCATTTGTTCAGGTAGTCCAGAGACGTGTTCATCTGTGTTTAATTTTATGCCTCATGCATTTTAACCATAGAAAATCATAAAACTATGGACAGCTGTCCACTCTGACACTACCCACTGCTGCTCCGATGCCTGGGTATCTTTTTTTCAAGTAATGAAAGTTAATGAATTAACTTTCTTTAAAAAGTGAGTTCCTTATTGATGCACTATTTCCTTTTCAATTGTTTAATGTTCTCTTTGCCTCACTTCTCTGTTCATCTTGAATTGTTATTTTCATTATGTTAATTTGGAAGCTTCTTTGGGCAGAAACCTTTATTTTTGTATTGTACTTATTTATTTTTTGGCAGTAAAGAACTGTATATGCCAGTGGAACTCTGTTAAAAAATAGCAAGCAAACCCAAGTGTTTAGCTATGCATTGTGCCTGGTCTCTGGACACTTGTAATTGTTAGGTATCCAAGCAAAATAGGCAGAGCAAAGGCAGTTGTTAATTCAGAATACATGCTGAACACTTTTTTTTTAAGAGAGAATCTATAAAAATGAGAGTTTAATTGATCAAAATAGCATTACATGTTTGTTCCCTTCTCCCTTTCCCTTTACTGTGGAGAAAGTGTGGCTTGTGCGTTAAAAACTTGAGTGTAGTACTAAACAAATAGAGGTAGACTGACTTCATATAGCTAGGCAGATGCCACATGCTTTAAATATTACATATTCATATGCATATACATAAATAGTAGCCATTGTTCTGTTAATCCAGCAAGGACGTGAGACCAGTAGGTTTGTGGGTGCTGGGTTTTGTTGTTGTTCTCTAGAATCAGGCTGCTTTTTGAGTTGGGAACAATTGTGACTCCCATGTGGCCAATTTGATTTTTCAGTCTCTTATCAATGGCCAGTATAACTGGACACTTATATGGCACAGAGAATAGAGCCCTTTGCTGGAACATCTGTTAAGCCATATGCCTTGGCTCCAGGTTCAGTGGGAGATAACTGAAACGTTAATGAGTCCATCCATCATTGCTGAGCTTGGCATTAACAAGTCATTGAACTGGGCAAGGCAGCTTGTCTTAACTTTGCAGTTCAGTATGTTTTGCCATGGTCTTTCTTGGGTGATACTATTTGCTTTGATGAATCTCAAATTAAAAGCACTGTTGGACATGTTTGGAAGTTTAAAGAGTGGCTGGTAATCCTGTGCAGATTGCTATCAAAGCGCTGGCAATTGAGCCAATCTGTCAGCAACAGCACTAGGTGCTGGCTAAATGCCGCCTCAGTTGGCTTGCCAACCCGGAAAGGCAGCCATAGTTTCACCCTTGGAGAAGCTCATCAGCATTAATACATTGTGATACATCTCTTCTCTCAGCCAGAGGAAAATGTCACTCCTTGTGGAGTAACAGATAATTAAAGCAATTGCCTGAAAGTAATCTTTGAAAAAGTGAAATTAGAAAGCATTATGGAAGACAGCAGTAGAGTTATCAAGTGAGGGGGCTAACTATGCAGTTGGCTTGATGAGGCTCGCAACAGCTGGCCACATAATGTTTTCCTTTTTGGAAAATGTATATACCATCACATGTGAAGCTTTGTTTTCCCTCTCACTATTAATTTTTGGTACTGTTGTAGCCATAATATGTGATTCGAGGCAATCTTTAGTTTCCACAAGGAATTTACCTATCTGACTCATCTTCCCTCTTCTAGTGTCCTCCCCATCATGCCACATGTGTACATAACACTGACAGACCTTGGTCCTCAGCAGCTAAGATCAAATCTGGGATCCCAGGAGCTTAATGCATGAGCTTCTGCTACATGAGTTAAATAAAAGAAGCATCTTTTTTTTAGCCCAGGCTGTAGCAGGCTAATCAATCTCCGGCTGATCTAGGCGCTACTAAAGGGAGAAAAAATGTCTAATGATAAATTTCAGCAGAGATCTTTGGGAGTGGTGTGTCCTCTGCAAAGGTTGCTATATGAATATGCCTAGCCCAGGGAAGCAACAGATTTCTGTATTTTATCAACGCTCTATCTGCTGCTATTACTGCTTAATAGATTTCATCCTAAGGTTTTTTAATTTCCTTTTCCCTGAATTCAGATAGTAATAGTTAATATTCAGCCAATAGGATGCCTAATTCAGCCTCTGAAAATTGTGTGTCTTAACTCACCATATTGATTGCTATCATTCTTGGTACTGAGTATTCTGGAAGTTGCTTGAAAAAAATAATTTTGCTGTTATAAGACAGAGTAGATTCATCTTCTCTCACCTCATGAATTCATACACTTCAGGCTATTTCGCAGTGTTCAGACTGACAGTGTTCAGTAGAACAGGCAGCCACATCATAGCTGTTTGCTTTATCAGACATAGTACACAACCTGATCTTAATTAGCAGAGGTTACTTTTCTGCAGGAAAACTGAGATTCTGTCTTCCAATCCATTCTTACTGTATTCCTTAGTGTACTGCTGTTACACAAAATTACTTTTAAAGATTTCTTGCTTCTTGCTGCTTTATCTTTTTCTCTTGCTAGGAAGTTAATTGACAAAAGTCTCTTTGATGTGATTTTCCACTACTACTAATCTTTTTCTGTCTTGAAAGCATTTAACGCCCCCTTTTCTTCTCTCTCATATTGGCACACGGGTAGCCTGGTGAAACATGCTTCAGGATGTTGCTTGTGTCCATCAGGCCCAATCCTGCAAATTAGCCAACGCTTGCAATATAGTCCACTTTTAAATATTACATTCTTTTTCAGTAGATATCTCCTTCTACTGCTGACTTTGTCAAGGAAGTTTTCTCTTCCAGTTTTCCTGATTGTTAATGGTGTTCTCCTGGTTTCTCTCTGCACATAATTTCTTAACTCACTGCTTCCAGATAGCAGACAAGCCCTTTTCCCATGGTATTTAATATGCCCACTGACATTTCGCATTCTACCTTCAGTGTTCTTAACTTTCCTTGTTACTGATCACTTTTTTCTTAAGAATAATGCTTTTGAAAGGAAAGTGAAAGAATATGTAAACACGGAATGTAAGGTTTATCCTTAAACTTCTTGTTTCTATTATCTGTGTGCTTACTTCACTTCCCTTATCTTTGAATTCTTCAGTTAAGAGTGGCTGATGAATGCTCTGTTTTGAAGAACAGTTCCACCAAGGGAAGCCTGCTGGTATCCCTAAATATTTTCATAAAAAGCTCATTAGCTTTTTTCGTTTAGTTTGTGCTGCCAACATTACTAACTCCTATCCTACTGCTGTATACTAACCTTAGCCACTGAAAATACAGTATTACTCTGTATTCATAATATCATATTTAATATTTTCCTGCTAATCCCAGTCTGTTTCATGATTTGTATGGGTTTTTTTTAAAACCCACCTTGTCACTATACATTCAGTCTTTGATGCTGTCTCTGTCATTTTAAAACCACCCCCCCTCCTCCTCTCACCCCCCACCCCAAGCATTTTACTAGCCTCTCGGACAAATATGGTAATTTGCCCCTGGATCCTTTGCTTGAATTTCATAGCTATTTTACCTTTCAACTATACCCAGTGTTCTGTTCCTTCTAGTTTGAATTTAGTTCTGCCTCAGTTAACTAGGTCCTTCGTGTATAGTAGCTAACAGTTATTTTGTCTGTACTGTCGTTCTTGTAGTTGTCATCTGTGTAGGCGCTCCCTAGGGATGCCTTAATTCAACTAACTTTGGACCACTATGTATGCTTTTTTTTATTGTCAGACTCTGCTGATTATCATGCTCAGAGTCAGATCACTGACCGTGTATAATGTGCTATGATTTCCTTCTTCCATCTTCTGCCATTCCGTAGTTTCCTATTAAACTGCCATAAAAAATTGCTTTATCATAACCTAAATTTTGTCTTGCATACTTCCTAGTATGGTAACTTTATAGGGATTCCTTAGGTTCCATGTGGTTTAAACATATGTAAATTAGCCGGATCAAATCTAGATGTAGTTTATAGAAATGCAGTTCTGTGAATTTCCTTATCTCATTGTCCCTGTGGTCATGGTCTATTCAGTTCATCCCAAGTGACCATTAGAAGAAAATTTGATTCTTGCTGTTAACTGATTGAGAGTTAGACTCGGATTCTCCCTTATTGAACCAGTCTGATCTATTGTATTGGCCAAGAGTGCCCAGTAAATGTATTGCTTGAATTGCTAAAAACAAATATGAAGTAAATACAGTGGAATTGAATTGTCTGAAATGTTTGACTTCTTTTAGAGAAATGTAAACTCATTTTCTGCTGAACATAATTGCTTTGAGATCTTTTTGCTTAATTTTGACTTAAATGACTTGGTGCAAACCTTCCCCCACAAACAAAACCAAAAAAACTTTCAAGTTTTAGGATCCTGATCTCTTACCCTAATTGAGTAGGTGTGCATTGCTTTCCTCACAACTTCTTGACCCTTTGTCCCAGTCAATTGTATTAAATAATTCTGCATTCAGGATGCATAGTTTTCTCTCCAACACTTATTTTTTTTATGATATGCATTGGTTCAAACACTGTGGCTTTAAAGTAGATGGAGATGACAAACGGAGAATTTCCCTATGCAATGGAATTCAGCTGCTGGAGATTGGTCTGCCGAGTATATAGCATGCCTCCCACCCCAAACTCTGGCATAAGGGGGAAAGGAGAAGTATTTTGGGGGGCAGAGTATGGGCCAGAAAGGGGGAGAGGAAAAGATAACGACAGAGCAAAACTCCACTATGCCCAGTGCTCCTCTGGTGTATGATCCCAGAAGGACCTTATGCCGGGGATGGATGTGGTTGAGCCAGGGCCTATTGGCTCTGAATCAGGAAACCAGTTCATTCCCTGTAGGCCCCTGTCTTCATTATATCATCTGAGTGCCTCTTAGGTATAGTGCAGAATCAGGGTCATTAGCTTTAATAAACCTCTCTATGGATATGTTCAGAAGGAGTGGCCATACTGTTTCTGAATTACTGAGGGGCAGCTTAGCTATTGTTTATTGGGAATCTGGAACTTCCATTGGTTTGCTATGAATCCTCGTCCTTCTCCTGAAAGACCAGTTGGTTAAAATAAACTGGATTAAAGTGGTTGCTGTTATGGGTTGGCTGAAAAGTCATTGAAGATTGTGCATGCAACCATTGTCCTTTATTGAAGATTTTTGTAAAAAACCATTGAGCTCCTTTACGGAACCTGAAACGCGAAACAAACAGCAGCCTCCATTTAAAACACAGACACGTGTCACTCTCCAAAATAAAGATGCATGTCAGGTTATTCAGTAATTTGAACTTTGTGGGAGCGGAGTTATGTTTTAGTGGGGGGTGAGAGAAGCAGAAGAAATCCTGCAGAAACAGATAGAGAAGGTAGGAAAGCATGACGAAGTAGTGTGTGGCCCTGATAAAAGTCCAGAGGAATAACTTTTGGGCTGAGTTCTATTTGAAAGAGGTTAAGAAACTACATCCTGTTTGGTTCCTCCTGTGTTCAGAGAAACAAGACTATGTATATTCTTTATAAATATACCTGACTCCATCATCAATTTTTCATCCTAAAGGAAGCACTTGCAGGGCCCTGAACTTTGGCTCACCACTGGAGTCAAAAAGGGGTAACAGAAATATTTCTTTGACTGTATTGATTGTGATCCAAACACTATATAAATAAAATTTAGAGCTAAATGTTTATGCTGAAAGCACTTATTTGTGAGGAAGAATTAAAAAAAAACCTTAAAAATTGTGCTTACCAGGGTTTGTTTTTGTTTGTTTGTTTTTTGGAACAGCAAGTAAATTTTATATAGTTGCTTCCTTGTGGGAAGAGACAGGTGCATAGTTTTTGTTCAAGACTGATTAAAATCTATATGTAGATAGTTTGGCTAGAGTATAATAATAATATCCCAAAAGCCCTTCTTGAATTGGGGTCTCGTTGTCATGTACAAGCATGTAACCAAAAAGTTCCCGATCCTGATAAGCTTACAGTCTATGTAAAAAAGACAAAACAGTACTAGACAGGCAACATATAAGTAAAACATTAAAAATACAAAATTAATTAGTTGCAGTTTTTCCTTTGAGAAGTTTTGGTTTCATCCCAAACCATCTCCTTTCAACCTTGTCCTGTCTCTCAAGCCAGCCTTCCTTGTTGTTGTGGTTCATAATGCCCTCCTTACATTTTACCCCCATGGTACAGCAATTGTATCTCCCCTTTTTCCAAAGTGAACAGGGTCCTGAAAGTGTTGGACTGTAATGTTTGCAAGTTCTCTAATCCTTTTTTTCCGCAGAGGTGATTCTTCCCAAGCTTCCAGAGGTGTGCTCTCCATCTATCCATTTTCACTGCTGCTATCGTAGCCTCTCTTGAATGTTTTACTCTCTGGGTATCTTTTTTTGTCAGAGGTGATGTGGAGTGGTGCTCTGGGACATTGGGGAGGAGAGTGAGTATGAACTACTGGGACAGAGACCGGAATCTAAGAACAGCTGACAATAAATTAGCAGTGGTTGGGCTGAAATTGTCTACTTACGTTTTAAGGATGTAAAACCCAAGGAAGGAGTAGAATTGTTCTGGATTGTCTAAGTGGATACAACTGAAAACAATGGTATAAAACTGAGCAAAGAAAGTCTGAACCTGAATATCAGGACAAAAATTTCTGGTATCCCTTTCCTGTGTGGGAAAATTGTAGAGTTTAAAGGAGTGCAAACTTTTCTACAGAATGTTATAAAAAAATAATATCCCTGCTCAGGGTCGGCTCACAACATTTTGGCACTGGAGGTGGGAAGCTCAAATGACACCCCCATACCCCCTCACTTGGACCAGAACTTTGAAAGGTCTCAATTCTGCCTTCTTCCTGTTCTACTCTTTCTTGGTACTGCTCTTCTGCCTACCCCAATAAAGGAGAATTAACAACTTTAAATGCCTTGTTCAAAAATGTTAAGTAACTTTCAAACGCCTGAACAGCAAATGTAACTTTTCTTGTCTGCATAGTAAACACTGGCATTTTTTATCTGTTTGAATAATCAAAGTGGTGCTTTCCGTACCTTCTTGGTTGCATAGATTTGAACTGCTTCCTGAAGGTCCACACTCTGGGCCAGCTCATGCTCCACTGAGATGGTTGCAAGGCCAACCAGCCTCTCCTGTGTCATTGTGGAGTGTAGATGTGTTTTTATTAACTTCAGCTTGGAGAAGCTGCATTCTCCACTAGCAGCTGTTACAGGTGTAGAAAGTAGGTTTAGATAAGGGGTTTGGTATGCTTATTAGTAATTAGTAATTAGTATGCTTATCAGTAATAGTATAGTTTATAGTAAGTATAGGCCCAAGTCTGAACCAAGCTTCAAAGGTCTAAACATAATAACTCACCTGGACCTATGCCAAGAACTCAGGCGTTACTCTGAAAAAATTAATTGAAATTATTTTAAATTTAATGCCTTGCAGAAAACTTCTTTGCAAAAGCTGCTTCCCAAAGACAAATTTGTAATCATTTACTGTTCAGCTCAGCCTGGACTTCCCTTTTTCCTTGACGAGAACTAGCTCATGAGCCCCCTGCAACATTAGCCCGTGAGTTCCCAGCAAAGTTGTGTAAAAGAAAAACCACAAGGACAAAGCAGGAGGGATGCAAGGGGGCTAAGACCCCATAAAATAGCAGCTCCAAAGACTGCAAAGATGGGCGGTAGGGCAAGACAGAGGGAAAGGTCAGAGCCCATTCCCCGTGAATGAGGAACTAACACGTCGGTATGAGGCCGCCTGAGAAAGGTCAGAGCCCATTCCCTGTGAGTGACGAAGCTGACACGTCGGTAAGAGTTCGGTGAGTATTAAGAAACTGTAACAGACCTCAGAGAAGGTTGGTTCAAAAGTGGCTACAGGTATATGAAACAGTAACTGAACTGAAGTTATAGCACCCCGAGTCCTGGTGTAAGGACAGAAGTAGTTTAGCACCCTGGTCCCCAAGAGTATGGGGGGATAGGTATAAGCTTAGGGACCAAGTAGTTTAGCACCCCAGCCTGGGAGTACAGGTAGGTTAGACTGCAATCCCCTTTAAAGGTAGGGGCAATAGCAGTGAAATAAGGATAGCTTTAGCAAATAAACCTTCAATGCGCATTTACTTTTGTCTTTAAGATCTGCTGCAGCATAATAGTGAAACAGTGCACCTCTACAATCATATGATTATTGAATTAATACCTTTATTAAAACTTGCTTAAATTAATATCTTGCAAAGAGCACTTAAGACTCATTGTAAGCATGGTAATCAAAAATAAATACTTTTTATTCATAACTCTTCTGATTTCTTTGATATATCCCCTGTCACTATTAATCTCCTTTGTCCCCCTCTCATTTCTCTCCTGACCTCTGATGCAACTACAAGGGCCTCCACTCAGTCACCGAAGGATAAAAATAGGGCTATTAACCCTATGGCCAAAAGAACCTCCGTCCAACCATACCCTCTGATGAGTAACACCCCAGAGGTGGACATTAAACAATGTGTGGAACAGGAAGTGTTAGAAGTATGCGCAGAGCAACAAAAGCATTTGGAAAGAGGGTGGTCATCTCTTTTGTGCATATATATTCCAGAACAGCCTTTGGAGTTGATTCTGCTGAAATATATCATGGAAGGGCTTTCAGTTCATCACCCAAATCTCTCGCATCAATATTGGGCATGTTATCATGTGTCAACATTGTCTCTAGTGCCCTGCATTGCTGGTGTAGGTCGTTTTCATGTATAGTGGGGCACTTTGGAATATCATGCAACATCCAATTATACTGCTGTGTTCCTTAAGATGCATGAAATATTCAACTGACTGCACTGCACAATCTAGCACCTGGTTAAAGACTTCAACTTTGAATTGTTGTTGCCAGTAACTGTACAATCGCATTTTGAATTGTTTTTCCCTGGTGGTGGTGTATGTAGATTTCTTGGGTGGTGACTCTTCTTAGATGCTCCTGGAGTACAGCATCAAACTCAGCCATCAGCTCCACAATTTTAAGGAAGTTTCCATTGTTTGGTACATACAGCTGATCTGAAGTGCTATGCAGTGCTAGGTGTTGGATGGCAAGCATTCTCGCAATGCCAACGAGCCTTTTCAGAACATTTTGCCAGTAAAGAGACTCTGATGCAATCTCGTCTTGATGCTGATCATATAGGGTGGTCTTTAACCGTAGTCTCATCTCAAGCTGTTTCCACCTATGGAATGCTCTTTAGTGATTTGCTGCTTTCTCATGGCATGCCAGATTTGTAGCCAGAGTTTCCCACTCCTTTGTTCCTGTTCAACCCAATGTGGCTGGAGCATTAGACTGGAAGAGATTGCAGCAAAAACAGTATGCAGCATTCTGGGTTTTTGAGTACACAAGCCACGGCCTCTCCACTTTTTCACCATTGGGGATTTCACGCCAGTAATGTGTTGGATGGAAACTTCTGTTTTCATTGTCTTTGGGGAACATGAAGTTTTTCACTTGCTATGGCCCATGCAGTACAAGGAAGTCCCTCAGGCTACTGCTCAAGTAGGTCCACAGTCCTGGATCATCTAGAATTAAGGAACTAAACTCAGCAGCGCCTCCGCCACACTCATCTCTGATCTACACTTTTTTGCAGGAATGTGCATGGTTACATCCATTTGAGATGGAGATATGGATGCTGCAGTAGCTGCCAGGTCACCTGAACTCTGACTAACTGGAAGATCAGGCATCTCCTCACCACTCACATCCTCACTGGGGCGAGAAGGCTCACTGTGAACTTTTTTGTCTATGTATCTCAGGAGAGCTCCTTCCTACTTAAATAGAAAAGCTTCCTTTGCTTGCTTGCTTTCTCTGAATGCTGCCCCAGAGGGGCGTTTTCTTCTTTCACTCATGACTGCTGTTCTGTGTCAGCTATAGTGGCTCTCAACACTCAATTGGAGGGGACAAATAAGCAGGCTGGTAGCAAGGCCTGAGTGAGGGAAGATGCCAGCGGCTTAAGGGCCTAACTTGCTCTTACTACTTCAGTTGACTCCTCTAGTGGGTTCAGGGAAGCAGCAAGAAACAAGAAGCTCCGTGAGAAGCTGGTGTTAATCAGTCCAGGCTCCTGGGGGTGCTAGAGAGGTACATAAGAGGCTCCTCCTCCTCCTCTCTCCCTGCAGCGCCTGCTGCTTTGTTATTCCTTCTCTCCTGCCTGCCTGTTATGTCTCTTGTGCCCTCCTTCCTCCAGCACAGCACTCCACCATCTCTGTGCAGCTAGAGCACAGAGAATACATATGCACCAGCAGCAGACACAATTTTCTACACTCTGGTTCCTAGTGGCACCCCTTCCCCTGCCCACAGTCTGGCACCTGAGGCAGCTGCCTTAGTTCGCCTCATTGTAAGGCGAGCCCTGTCCTGCTATGAAATTCTTAACTTAAATATTATCTGGAAGGGAATTATTAAATTCTATAGGTTCTTAGCATAATTTTCGTAGACCTCTGTATATGTTTCATTCCTATTAAATTTAGTCACGCTTATGGAGGAGTGAGGTATGTGGAAGAGTCTCCCTGTAGAAATAAAAGGATACCTATTGCATCACTGATTTCAAACTAGAATGGGCATAAACTCTGAAAAATGCATTGTGGCGAATAACTCTGCAGTGGCATGGATGGGCTTCATGGCATAGTTAGTTGTGTGTTATTTCATCCCTAAGTTCTATGTATTATTAGCCAAGTTAAAATAAAATGATTTGGAATGTGGTACAAAATTACACTTATCGTGCAAGTTCCAGGGTGTAGCTGTGTCCATCTAGTTCATCAGAACAAACGCGGAGTCTTGTGGCACTTTTAAAAACTATCTGATGAAGTGGGATAACACCCATCAAAGCTCATGCAATAAATAAATCTGTTAGTCTTTAAAAGTGCCACAGGACTCCTTGTTTCTTTTACTTATCGTATAATGCCCTTGAGACATTCTATTTAAGAACCAGATTTGAACTTTCCCAAAATTTGGGGTTGTCTGGATTTAGGATTGTAGTTTGATTGAATCTCTATTTAGGCACAGAAAAGCATGCTATTGTTGTGGGCTGGCTTTAACTTCATTGAAACGTCATATAATATAATTGTAAGAGATGAACCAGGTTCCTGAAGTAGTAAGGCCTTTTTTGATGATTTGGGGATCTGTCTGTACCATTTATAAATCCTCTGTGAGTTTTCGAACTCCGTATGTATTTTTTAATCAGACAGCAAATTCCATTTTGAGCGTAAGGGCTTGTGATCTCTTTACTTCTAGGATGTATGAGCAGGAGTGTTTGTAAGTAAGACATGAGAAGTAATTCTGCTGCTCTCCTCTGCACTAGTTAGGCCTCAGGTGGAGCATTATGTCCAGTTCTGGGTGCTACAGGAAAGATGTGGAGAAATTAGAGAGAGTACAGAGAAGAGCAACAAAAAATATTAAAGGTCTAGAAAACATGACTTTTGGGGGGAAATTTTTTTAAAAAGGATTTGTTTAGTCTAAAGAGAAGACTGAGTGGGGACATGACAACAGTTTTCAAGTACATAACAGGTTGTTATAAGGAGGAAGGAGAAAATTTGTTCTTGTTAATCTTTGAGGCTAGGACAAGAAGTAATGGGCTTGTATTGCAGCAAGGCTGGTTTAGATTGGGTATTGGGAAGTTTCATGACTGTCATGACTGTATTTAAGCACCGGAATAAATTGCCGAGGGAGGTTGTGGAAACTTTTAAGAGCGGGTTGGGCAAACACCTGTCATGGATGGTCTAGATAATACTTAGTCCTGCCATAAGTGCAGGTGACTGACCTCTTGAGGTGCCTTCTGGTCCTAGGATTCTATTCTTCTGTGATTGGCTCCCAAGAAGAATAACTGGTTTGTCTGGGGAGAGGTTTCCTAGCAATAAGGGCCCCTCTTGGGGCTGATCAGCCGGTCACCTAATAGAGCATCTGGAAGGTTGTAAAAGGACAAGAGCTGCTGCAGTAGCATGATGAAGCAGGGGAGCCCTCTGCCTACCTGAACACAGATGTCCTCCAAGGAAAGGAAGAGCTAGTGTGAGGAGCATGTTGTTTGTTTGTTTTCTCCATGGCCTGTACCTGCTGCATGTTTCTCATACTTAAGGAGCAATAAAGTCAGTGATCAAGTCATACTGGAACGCTCTGCAACACGGCTGGAACAGCTTCCTGGTGCTTTGTCTTTTTAGGAGTTGCATGCCTGAACCCATCTGGCTTCCCCCCCAATGGTGGTGAAGTGGAACCGCTCTTCTTCCCTGCCTCTGTCAGTGGTTTTACATTTTTGTCACCTCAGAAGGCAGGCCTTGGTAGGGCAATAAGTGAGTATGTGCCCTTGCTCAGTAGCTTCAGGGAGGAGGGAGTCGCCAGTTGTAGTATCTTGTTCTCTACTTAGCACTATGTATTCCTGGGTCAGAGCCAGGAAAAACCAACAGTGACAGGATGTGGAGTTCTAGGAGCGCTGTCTGGGTTGCGGATAGATTAGCCAGGACTAGTAGGTTCCTTTTCCGCTTATATAATGAGCAGAGCGGGCTGCAGCTCTCAGAGGTGCTGCTGTGCAGGCTGTCTGAGACAGGTGGCATGGTGCTTGGGCTGCCAAGGACAGGACTTGGTGCTGTTCTTGGTACTGCTGGACAACTGCTGGTGCAAGAACTGCCTGAGCATTCTGGTACTTCCTTATTATACATGCTGTGCTTATCCCGTGCCCCCTGAGAGGCTTCAACTGTAATCCAGAAGGCTCATGCCTTCAGTGGGATTCTGGGAAGAGAGTGTATTTTTAAACTCCAGGAAGTGTCTGAGGAACTACCACAGAACCCACGTGCTAGACATCTGGGCCATATGATCACAGCTCTTTGGAGGGTCTACGTTCCAAAGGTATGCCTACAGAGCCCAAGGCAGGGATAGTGCCTGGGCTCTGTTTAGTGTCATCTCAGCCAGCTAACATCACAGACTGAAAAACTACCGAAACACTAAGTTTAATTTAGGATGCAAGTTACCTTTTAGTTAATTGTGATCAATTCCTTGCTTCATATCAGTCTGATGTATAATCACTTAATCTTGCTGTAGTCAATAAACTTATTTGCTTCATCTAAAACAGTACGTGTGGATTGAGTGTGTAGAGACATCACTTAGGGTGACAGAGCTGGTAAATATCAATTTCTTTGATAAATTGATGGAGAATGTAATGAGCTTGTAGGGTGCAGTGTACAGCAGTTCCTGGGATGGCATCTGGGACTGGGGATGTTTGCTGGGGTCAGTCCCATGAGCAGCTGACGAAAAGTGCTCCTTCATGCGGTCAGGGACCAATTCTTCACAAGAGGCTTGATGTGGACCAACCCAGGAGTGAGTGGTTCACACAGCAAAGCTAAATTGGAGCCCAAGGGTGAGGGATCAGCATGACACAGCTGCACACCAGTCCAGATTGCAGGGGGAAATGTCACATTATCTCACCACAAATTTTTGTATTTTAGGCAGGATAGAGTATGTTGTCCAACTTAAAAGGCACTTTCAAATCTGTAGTGTTAAGGATGATAATCTATTTCCATTCAAAGTAAAAACATATGGCATATAAAGGTTTTTAACTATCAAGATTTAGAAATGGCCTCAAAATTTACAGAATACTGCTACAAGTTCCTGCCGCTCTGGAATAGTTACCAAATATTTTAAGATGCTTACATATGTTTTAATCAACTACTTATGGCATGTAGCTCTTTGTAATATCCACCATTATTATCAAAAAAGGAAAAAAAATACTGTCTGAGAGCATATGGTATTACTTCCTCTGACCCCTCCGAAATGACTGATCTAAGGTTATGAAATCAGACAGCAAAGAACTAAAAGAATCAGTAAAAGTGCAGGGTGCAGCCAATTCTTATTAGCATAAATCCACACTAATATTAAATTGAGTTTTAAAAACCTAATTGAGCAGAATTTTGAAGCTCGGTTCAGAGTGAGTGACATATACATTGAAACAATATAGCTACCATGAACCTCTAATGAGCGGTGAGCCCTGCTGACTCTCTTTTTGGCCTTTTAAGAGCCCTGACATTAAAAAGAACAGTTCAATTAAGAGATCATTTCAGATCTTCGGAACATTGTGACTGGTTAATGGTCTTCCAGTGCAGGATATCTGCTGAGCTGTAAAGCCAGGGTATTTGCTTCAACATTTATTTTCTAAATGGGAGACAGCTCTCTGGTTGCAGTGTTGAGTCCATTGGTTATTAAAATTATTTAAAATATAGAGCTAGATACAGTATACATGGGGGTGGACTTTGAACACCTGCTAGAGAAGCTGCATTAACTGCACTCAGATTGAAGAACAGTAACAGTCAAAGAACGTTTCAGCCTATTTAAAACCCCCTTTAATGAAATTTGAGCACATTACACTTTTTAATTCTTTTCATTCCAAATGAGTTCTAACTTTCATCCAGCCTGCCATTGTCTCATTTACAGCATCATCCATTTTTCTTCCCTCAGCTAATGAGGTTTGGTCCGTCTTGTATTCATTCAAGAGGCTGTTCCAAAGGCCATTTTCCTAGCCCATTGCTTTGACCATTCCATTCCTCCACTGGCTCCTTCTTCTCTATCCTCAAATGAAAGCTACTTGTTGTCCTTTCAGTATTTGCTTCACTGATAGGAATAGAAAACCAGAGTCCAGCAGCAGGCAATATGACAGATTTATTGGAATCTTTTTCACATAAGCATCTATTGGGACCCGCTCCTCCTTTACACCAATAAATTTCCACACACCCCCGCTTCCTGATTTATCTCAGTTTTTATAGTGTATTTTAACCAATCATTTCTTTAATAATATTACAAGATTATTCTTTAACCAATTCTAACATTTCGTAACCTAATTCTTTAACCAATCACACCACCACCTTAACTGATTACAATGAATTATGAGACAGACAGACAAACAATCAAAGAACCAGACAGAAATCATTCAAATAGATAATAGAGAATTGGGCACACAAGGACAAAGCAATCAGGAGTTTAGATTTTACAACCACAACTGTTGACGTGTAATTCTTTTCCCAGGCCAGATGCTTACTCCTACGATCTTCCCTTTATTGGGAGGTGTTAGGCTGGATCACCTTCTTAAGAGCCTGGGATTAGATGCTATGTTGGAATGTGCATATGTAACTGCATGCTCCCCAGTTTCTGGCGGCCACTCCTGCCTCTGAGCTAGAGGACCATTCCCCAGACTGTCACAGTGAGAGAAGGCCTGTGGTTTTGTGGTTCTTTGTTTGGATAGTTCTGTAACTAGCTAAGTAAGAAGAACATACTTAAAAATCATAGGATCATAAGCCTTTACAGGCAGGCCTCAATATCTATATTCTAACACTTGTCTTAAATTCAGAGGCCATTTGCTGTCTGTCCCTGCCCTCCTTATCTTTGATATGCTCTCAAGATGTCAGCCTCTGATCCACCATCGTGCTGGCCTTCATAGTCTGCTTGTTACATTTTCAAACAAACATTTTTGTGCCTTCTTCTGTGTCGCTCCTCATGCTTGGATAGTTTACCTATAAACATTCTCAGAGTCTCCACACCGTTCTCCTTCACAACCCTCCTTAAAATTAGTTTTTGCTGTGATCGCTGGAAAGACCTGACAATAGTTAGGCTGCTGTGGTGCTGAGACCAGACCCTATCATAATGACCAATATTGTCATCTTATTTCCTCGTGCTCCCCCAGTCTGTTTATACCCCCTTTGAAAATATTTCAGGCTGTGACACGCCCAAAAAAGATAAAAAATTACTATGGCATTGCCACTCATCTGCACTGCTGGTGGTGGTGGTGCTGTCTTCAGAGCTGGGCTGCTGGCTGGGTGCGCAGGTCTGAATGCACCATCACCACCAGCAGGAGCACAGAAGTAAATATGACAATACCATGCTACAGGACACTAGCATTTTTTCCCTAGCATTTTTCTACCTGGACAGCTTTCCTGCTCACTCCTCTCTGGTTATGCCCCTCATCTCTCAGCCCCCTTTTGGATCAGGACCTCTAGGTTGAGAAACATTGGTCTTTAGACATGTGTTTTCTCTTATACCTATATTGTATGTTCTAGGGACAGAGACTGTCCTTTTGTACTGGGCACTGAATACACAAGCACCAGTGTGTTCTTGGTCTTATGTGCTCCTGCAATACAAACAATAATTAATAAATAATTTATCGTCATAAGTAGTACTATTGGACTTCTAAAAACTTTTAAGTGACCAAGGGTCTTTCAAGATCTGCATTGTCTATGGTGCTGCTCATAGAACAAGAGGCTGTAGGTTTTCGTTTGCCTCAGTTTAAAGCTCAGAGGAATATTTTCAAAGAAGATCTCAATAGACGCATTCTGAGCTGGGTAACTTGCCATTGTTAATACTGTTCTGGGAAGCCTGTTTTAGAGATCTGAAATACCTGGAGGAACTGTACAAAGCAGACAATAGCCATTCTTGAGACATTCTAAAGCCAGGAAGATAAGGGAGCCATAGCTCATTAATGCAGTCAGCAAAGACAATTCTAGGTTTTATTGTAAACAGTAAATAAAATTGTTAAGCTAATTAAATTTCTGTGTATTGATAGAGGCAATTCCATAACTGTTTTAAAGTGTTTCATTATTCAATTTAAAATTAGGAGCCCAGTTAATTGTGTTTTTCTAGCATTAAGCATGTAGAGCTGCTTTAATAAGTGAGCTGTAACATTTGGAGAGTGATTTGTTTTACAGCACAGGCTATGTAAAGTACTTCAGTGTCAAGGAGAATGAGAGCTCAGAGCACTGGAATTTAAAAACATTGGAGTTAAAATGAAGGGGGGCACCTTAGAGAAGGAAATTTTACCCTTTAAAGCAAAATGAAATGCATTGCATTTTTCAGAAACATTTTGGTTCTTTTTTTGTTTTGTTTTCAAAAAGGATTAATCAGTTATATTATGCAGTAAAACCCATGTGCTGGAGAAATAAATAGCATTCATGGAAAAGTATAGAACATTTTAAAAAAGCATACATTATAAAACAAATGTTAAATCCTTTTATATTTCCTCTTCTACTACCATCTAGTACTTTGCAGGAACAGACTCGCTCAGTTGCCTTGCAGTCTTGTGTAATACTGTATTTTGCAACTTTAGTCTTTTAGTCAACATAATCTACACTTTTGTCATCTTTAGTCTATCTTAACAAATGGCTGACAAGTGTGTGCGTGCTGGGAAAGAACATGATTTTCCTTCACCTTCCTTCTCCCTGGGCTGATGATCAGAACAAAGATTGTGAGGGAGCTTAGATAAGCAGAAAGGAAGGAAACTGCAGGGTAATTTCTTTATTTTAGTTAATATAAAGCTTGGATGTGGAAACTTAAAATAATGTATCATTTTTGTAGACTATCAAGACATGTTCATTTTAAGTCTGATTTAAACTGAGAAAATAAACAGCTAGAGAATCTGGCTTTCAAATGTACTGAGCTAGCTAAGAGGAAGAAAGAGATACATATTGCATAGTGCTTTTACTGTAGCTTGAATAGGAGTGAAATTTGGACGTCTTTAACTGTGTAGCAGCTATTCTATATTGTAAGCTTTAATAATACTATTGATAGTTTTGCATTTCAATGATGCCTTCCATCTGCGAGTCTCTTTGTGACCAAATCTGACTTCACCTCTGTAAAGGGAAGTATTCTCCACATTTTCAGATGGGGAAACTGAGTCACAGACATCCTCAGATGTGCCACTGGTCATCCAGTGAGTCAGCCACAGAGCTGACAATGGAGTACAGCTCTCCCAGCATCCAGTCCTGAATTCTTACTATATGACAGAATTTCAGATAACTGTCATATCAGAAAGGGATATTTGAGAGTAAGAGACGGTAGCTCTAAAAGAAGAGAGATCTGAGTACTTTTTTGTAACATTTCAGACTAGAGTTTTTTGTTGGAGATATATTTTTTCCTGTTTCATTTGGTGATATTTCCCAGTTTTCTCCTCCAATCTGAGCTATGCCTGTGGGGGTAGTTGGAAATTCGACAGTTGACTCAGTGTCATCTCTGACATAACAGCAGAAAAGGAAATTAAATTGGTCTTCTCAATATAAACTTTTATCATGAAATAAGGGAGAGTCAGTCCAGTAAAATTATTGTTGATAAAGAAGATGGAATGCTCTTCATGCCAGAATTTTCTTGGATTGAAGGAAGCTGAAATTTGTCAACAATATATAAATGGTAGCTTTCAGACAAGGTTGTAATGGAGTGTGTGAATGGTGCATTTTGACTGCTGTACGACAGAAAAAGCTTAGATTAATGTTTCAACTTGTTAATGGTTGAAAATGAATAGTTTTGTAATGAGTTGGAGGTAGCACAGACAGCTGGCTAATTGGCAGCAGTATGTTTTTTCATTAGGAGAGGACAGCTCTTTATAGAGAGCCTAGCCCTGTACTAAGACCATAAATGTTAAATGTAAAATGAAATGACCTATTACATGCCAGGAGCCCAGAGAACATGTATATGCAGCTTTGATTCATTTCCTTTCCCACTTACATGTATATGCAGCTTTGATTCATTTCCTTTCCCACTTCTTTTTTTGCCAGTGGGTTTAATTTCTTTAAATTCCAAATTGTTGCCTTTATGGCCCAGCAGTATTGCTTCATGCTCAGAAATTCAGAGTCTAAGTTTTGGGTGATATTTCATATCCCTGGGGTTGATTAGGAAGTCGTACATTTCTACCTGAAGTGGGGATTTGATAGCAGTAGGCAGTGCTGTTGTAGGACAGATAATTGCCTCTGTTGATGAATGAGAAATGATGAAGCAGCTGCATCCAGTTTTACTTGGAGTGAGATGCTGTCTATAGGACAGAGATAGAATCGTAGATTCAAAGAAACTGGAAGGGACCATGACAGGTTATCGAGTCCAGTTCCCTGCACTCATGGCAGGACCAAGTGCCTCCATTAAACCATCCCTGACAGGTGTTTGTCCTACCTGCTCTTAAAAACCTCCAATCTAGGAGATTCCACAACCTGCCGAGGCAACTTATTCCAGTGGTTAATCACCTTGACAGTTAGGAATTTTTTCCTAATATTTAGGCTGAACCTTCCTTGCTGTAATTTAAGCCTGTTGCTTCTTGTCCTATCATCTGTGATTAAGGAGAACAATTTTTCTCCTTCTTCCTTGTAACAACCTTTTAGGTATTTAAGGCTGTTATCATATCCCCTCTGTTTCCTTTTTTCTAAACTAAACAAACCCAGCTCTTTCAATCTTCCCTCATAGGTCAAATGCTCCAGACCTCTAAACATTTTTGTTGCCCTTCTCTGGACTTTCTCCAATTTTTCCACATCCTTTTTTAAATGAGGCGCCTAAAACTGGACACAGTACTCAAGTTCAGGCCTAATCAGTGCAGAGTAGAGTGGAAGAATCACTTCTCGTGTCTTACTCACAATACTCCTGTTGATAAACCCCAGAATAGCGTTTGCTTTTTTTGCAACAGTATTACACTGCTGACTCATATTTAGCTCGTGGTCCACTATTACACCCAAATCCCTTTCTGCAGTACTCCTTCCTAGGCAGTCATTGCCCAATTTGTATGTGTGCAATGGGTTGTTCAATCCTAAGTGGAGTACTTGGCACTTATCTTTATAGAATTTCATTCTGTTTATCTCGCACCATTTCACTAGTTTGTCCAAATCATTTTGAATTGTGATCCTATCCTTCAAAGCACTCGCAACCTCTCCCAGCTTGGTATCATCTGCAAACTTTATAAGTTTGTTCTCAATGCCATCATTTAAGTCGATGATAAAAACGTTGAACAAAACCGGACCCAGGACAGATTGCTGCGGCACCCCACTCGTTATGTCCTTCCAGCCTGAATGTGAACCGTCGATAACTACTCTCTGGGAGCGGTTATCCAACCAGTTTTTCACCCATCTTATAGTAGCTCCACCTAGTTTGTTCCTCCCCTATTTATTAATGAGAATGTGATGTGAGACCGTATCAAATGCCTTACTAAAGTCTAGATATACCACATCTACCGCTTCCCCTCTATCCACAAGGCGCGTTACCATATCATAGAAAGCTATCAAGTTGGTTTGACATGATTTGTTATTGACAAATCCATGCTGACTTGCCCTAAGCGCCCTGTTCTCTTCCAGATGTTTGCAAATCAACTCCTTAATTATCTGTTCCATTATTTTTCCTGGAATAGATGGTAACATCTGTACTGGAGCTAGAGCTAATCGCACCTTTTTTGAATTTTGAGTTTTCTATGACCATTTAAATTTAATTTTCTTTGGGGGGCAGGGAGATGGGATGCAAACAATCGGTTGAAAATGTTGTGTGGTGTTTTGTCACATATGGAATTGATTGAAATTTTTGATATTCAAAAGTGGTGTTGAAGTTTTGACATTTTTTAGAAGTTTGAAAACCAGTAAACACCGTATACAATAATGGGAAACGGGATTTGTTAAAAGGTGCCCCCTCTGTGCCCCCACGGGCTCTAGTTTGTAGGTGATTGATGTCAGACAGATACGGTTTCAGGAAGTGAGTGGTTGGTGCATAAGAAACAGCATAAAAAGGCGAATACCAGTCTCCAGAAAGCTGTTGAAAAATCCAGCAACTCTTGCTGTGCACGAGTTTATGTAGAACTTTTGTTTACAATGGACTTAAAAACTGGTTTTAACTTTAAAAGTTTAGTAAGCAGTCCAAGTGTTGCAACTCCCACTATGTGATCCTGCCACCTGGAAAACCAGGATCTCCAGTGAATAGTGCCTGTTTGTGAGTAATGCTAGACGGATGTGATGCACTTTGCATGCTGGGGTATGTTTACACTGCAATAAAAAATCCATGCCAGCTGACTTCAGCTTTGTCTAAAGAGCTGTTTAACTGTGGTGTAGATGTTTGTGCTCAAGCTATAGCCAAGGCTTCAAGACCGTGCAAAGTGGGGGGTTCTCAAACCTTAGGGACCCTTAGTTTGTGCCCTGTGAGTCCATGTCAGCTGTCATGAGCCCACCATTGGGTTTTTACTACAGTGTAGAGACACCCGTGGAGGATAGGAGACTCTGACAGTGCATGTTACAGTAGATTGCTGCTCTAGAGGGGAAACTTTTTGCTAAGCCCTTCTGCCATGGAATGTCCAGCATGGAGAGAAGGTTTAGAGTATATTTGTTGGTACTTCTGTGTCTTTTTCAAGAGGAAATACATGCTTATAAGGAATCTTTTTATTGGTTTCTCTTACTTACAGAGACGAAATGGAGAAGATATTCCAGTTGCCCAAACTAAAAATATCAATCACAGAAGATTTGCAGCTACCTTCAAGTTGCAAGAGGTGACCAAAACTGACCAGGATTTATATCGTTGTGTAACTCAGTCAGAGAGAGGCTCTGGAGTGTCCAATTTTGCTCAACTTATTGTTCGAGGTAAAGTTGCAAATGTTTTTGTTTTATGGAATTAAATACTCTTAACATGAATACATTATTACTTACACTTTTATTTAGCCCACAGATAGCATTATAAAATGACAGAAATCCTCATCAAAAGAAATTAAAGGATGTGGCTATGAAATTTTGACAGTCTGGTTTCTGACAAATGCTTTCCATAGAATGAGAGTCTATAAAAATGCCTTATAATGCAATGCATGTGAAATACCATACACCTTTCCACTCTCTTGCAGATAACATTGGTTGAGATGAGTACTGATTAATGTGTAGCCAATAATTTTACAAATATGAAAGTGTTCAATGTAATTAGTTAATTTTTACTTCTGAAAGGTTGTTTTGCCTTAGACAGCCTCACAGTGCAGCAAATCATAGACTTCTCCGTAACCTGAAAGATTCAGATGTATAAAATCTTCCTCAAATCTTGACCTATCTGAGGGCTACAAACATGTCTGGAGATTTTTCTCTCAGCCTGTTTGTAGGCAACAGTATGTTTGCTCCACCTCCTAAAATCCCAATACTTCAAATGAATTTCAGTCAGAAGCATCGTAGCCTGCTGCAGTGCAACCATGCCGTATGCTGAGAGAGTAAGATGTTATTTTTTTAATGAGGCTTGGTGGCTGAGAAAGAAGGAACATTTTCTGTTTCAGTTGGCTTGTTGACCCTGTTTCTTGATTTGGGGTGACCTGGTTGGTAAATTTGCACCTGCCAGGCGTGGCAGTGGCTTAGAGTTTGTAATTTGGGGCAGTGGGGGATAAAGAGGCACTTGGTCTAGTCATGCGAACACAAGACTGCGATTCAAGACTACTATTTCAGTTCTCAGCTTTGAAACTCACTTGCTGTGGGGTCTGGGTCAAGTCACTTAACTTCTCTGTGGCTTTCTTTACTCAGCTGTTCAGTTACCTGCTAACACATTTGCACTTAACACTTAATTAATATTTTTATTGTCCTTTGAGACCCTCAAGTAAAAATGGATTGTGAAGTGCAAAATATTATTATTATTATTATTATTATTATTATTATTATTATTATTACAAAAACCATCATTAATTGGACCCAGCCATTTCCTTGCTGCACAGCTATGGGTTTGGATAATGCTGCCTCCTATTTTGTACTGTATGGTTTGTCATGTTGTTTCGTCTAATGGATCACTATACCATTTCCTCTTTGAATACGATAAGATGAATCCAATTGCAACATGAAAACTAATTTTTTACATAAATAATAAACTAAATCATTCAGGTATATTTGCCCAAGAAACGACTGATTTTTTTTTTCAGTTCTTTGCAGTGCAAGAAAAAAAAAGACAATAAAATAGTTTTTTTTTAAAGTTTTGGAAAAACAAAGTAAAAATATTGAAATCCAGAGTAAAAATCAGCTTTATGATCTAATCATAGTTTGCTGGTAAATAACAATCTAGTCAATACATGCAGTTTATCTATATAGATTTTATTATTTTAAAGTTCAATTTTTTAAAAAAAGTATTATGTTGCCCTTTGTAGAGTTAGAAGCTGATGAATGTTGGCTATTTTATTCTATTTTAGTTAAATTTCTCTAACTTCCTTAAAAGTTTTTCTCCCAGTGCATTGGTCTATTTGATATCAGAATAAAAAAAAGGGGGGTATATAGGATTTGTAGCTCACTGTTATATTTGAAAAACAATATACAGTAATATATTTTCTTGTTTGTCTGGATAACAACTAAATAAATCTTGTTAGCCAAAAAAACATACCCTTGGGGATCAGCTACCTTGGTGTTAAAGCTATGCTGAAAATTAACTGTAATGACAGGTCCTATATCTCAGTGGCACTTTAAAGCTGACATCCTGCTACATGGATACAAAAGATGATAATTTTAAAGGAAATTTTTGGGCCACTGATATGAATTACCTTTAATAAGAGCTGGCATAGTATTGCCCATTGTCAAAGATGACCCAGGGGTAAGGGTTTATTAGTGCATTTCCTCCTAAACTCAAAGTGACAGGGCTTGCTTAGGGCCTTTTCGTTGCTGTTTGTAACAAATGAAAATTTCACTGTGGAATTCTCATGCTGAAGAGTATTGATCTATGTGCTCTCACAGCCAGAGGAAGGTGGGGGGGAGGGGAAATACGGTGAAACACAATTTATTTTGTCATGACTTCAGGATTGCTTCCAGATCATTCTGAGTAATGATAGTGTCTTCAGCTTGTGGAAGCCAAGCTTTATTGACAACACTGATTATTAGAGAGCAAGAGATGAACATCTGTTGCTCAGTGCATCAAAATTTTGGTATGTGTATCTACGTGTGTGTAGAATACATACTTCAATACAGATATGTAACCACGGTGCAGTTTACTACTCAGCAAAGAATTTAAATTTTGATAATGAAAATTCCAATTTTACAACTTATATTATACTATGCAAATCATCATCTGAAAATCAGCACTTGATTATTCTTACAAGGAAATTATTTTTAGCTTATCTTCAGACTTCATTACCAGATTTTTTGGGGGGGGGAGCAGAGGGAGTTCACGTTCAAGAATGTTATAACAAATT
>VOCT01110021.1:0-42824 GCA_007922175.1 Pelusios castaneus
CAGGACACTGTTTGTTTTTACGAGACGACAGTATCTGTTAACGTTTGGTGATCACAGTATTGCTAACTTTTAACAAGTAGTACTCGTCCATCCTTAAATCTCAGAAACCATGTGGATGTGAAAAGCAACAGTGAGTAGGGTGTTTAACTAGCAGTGTGTAAAAGGGCTGGATTCCAAAGTTTTTGCGCAAGTGGTTGATTTACGGTACTGAACATCCTCTGGAGCCCTGTGAGCAGAAAACCCTGCCTCATAGCATTAGTTAAGCATTCAAATGGAAGTAATTATGTTTTCATGGTTTCTAAATTAGCTCAGCTGTCACAAGGGAAATGCATTTTATTATGTCAACACTTTTTTTTTTTTTTTTTTTTAAACATATTAGGACAAAATTTGTTTAGACACCTCTCCCCACCTTTCTGATTTTGGGCTGTTCTCCTTGCAATTTTTACCATAGAGTATCATTTTTCAAGTGTTTACATTTACTTTTAGATGTATGGTATTAATTAAAATCTTAATACCTGAGATCTTTAAAGGATATCTCTCAATAGCTGAAACAGCAGATTTAATGATATTAAAATTTTGCTGCGAATGGAGTTTCTAACATTCATATTTTTGTAAGTACATTTGTCATGCTGTTTATGGAGTTTCAGCTATGGGAGGTTTATTTGTCTACAGAATAAACCTATTTCTATATATATTCTGACCTTAACCAGTTTTGTTTCCAGTACATCTGGAGCTGATCAAATGTTCTTTTACAAATCTAAAATAAAAGAACAAACAGAACATATCCCTCCCAACCAACCAAACCTCATGGATTTATTGGGTTTGCTTTAACTTGACATTTTTTATTTATTTATTTTTTTTAAATCATTAACCTGTTCAGATTCATACAAACAGTTCACAAAGTATCTAGGAAAAAGGTATTTTAGAGAAGAAAAAGTTAGATCCTTCTTTCCCCTCTACACATCTTCAACCCTTTAACTGTTGAAAGTGGAATTTCCCCTTCACTTAGTTTATTCAGCCAATAGTGTAGAAATGGTGCTAGAGGTGCAAATATTAGATCAGAATAGCCACCTTCAGGAGTTCAGGTAATGGACTGGAGAGAAAACAGCATGAAAAGCAAAGCTAAATTTCATTCCCAAGATGACGCACCGAATAGTTTTTATATTGTCATCTATCATGACTACAATCCCTTCTGTATACCATCTTCTAACCCAGTTCTCAGCATGAAGCATTGGAATTGACCTGTGCGTGACAGAAACGTTTCTCATGTTGAGTGCTCTGATGAAGTGATAAGGCCAATTAGATTTTTGCCAGTCACGGAATCTGCTCTCAGAAATTTCTTTGTAGCTCTTGCTAATGATGCAAAGCAAAGCCTAAGAGGGAAAATAAGGTCAGTGGATGAGACTAAAGAGTTTTGTTATTGTAGCCAAGTACCGTGCTTGCCATACGTGTGTTAATATACACTATGTACATTGGATGTTTATATATTATATTCTCATAAAGGAAAACAAACAAGCAAAAACCAGTTATGGCTCCTTACAGGGAATCCTCCTGTAACATATCTTAACCCCACATATATTCACCCTTTTTTTCTTCTGTACACTAATGCCATGTACACGCGATCAGTTTATCGTGCGTTAACGGTCGTTACCACACAATAACAACAACAGCGTACACACGTGCAATAGGGCTGTTGCACGGCAACAGCCCTATTGGAGCGCAACAAAAAAAACATCTCGACGAGGGTGGTAGCAGTTAACACGGAACAGCTGTTCAGCCTTTCGACTCGTGTGTACGCTTACCGCATAATGATTGGCCTCCGGAAGTGTCCCATCATTCCAAAGTCATCCTCTCTGGTCTTCTCCCACCCGCTCTCTCTGGCCATGACGCAACAGTCCCCGCCCTGTTTCGAGTCCCAGGATTTTTTAATTTCTCCTCTGTTGTCACTTCCTGTTCTCTTGCTTGTGGAGTGCAGCTCTGATCTTCACTAGCAATGGCGGCCCAACGTGGCAGACGCGCACCCGTTTGGAGCATGGCTGAGGTGCTGGACTTGATCAGGATCTGGGGAGAGTCTGCTGTGCAGGCACAGCTACACAGCAGCGGGCGAAATTTTGATACATATGGCATGATTTCTCATGCCATGTCAGAGAGAGGCTATGATAGAGACACTGTGCAGTGCAGATTGAAGGTGAAGGAGCTAAGAATAACCTATCATAGAGCGAAGGAGGCAAACCGCCGTTCGGGATCAGCGCCTGTTACATGCAGGTATTACAAGGAGATCGAAGCCATCCTCAGTGGGCACCCCACAAGCACTGCAAACAGTCCTGTGGAAACATCGACGCCTCTCATCCAATGAATGCCAGAGCAGAGCAGGATGAGGATACCTCCCACCAACCCCCTCACTTCCTTTCATCTCTTAATAAAAACAGTAACAAAAATTTTGAAGAGTGGCTTTATTTGTACACAGTGAAAATCTCATAAGGTGCGCTTGATGCGTCCTTGATGTGAACTATGGGAGGACATCATTGAAATGCTCCATCAGTGCCTCCCTTATGCGAGCAGCTCCTCGTTGGGCCCCCTAATACTCCTAGTGGCTGGGTGTTCTTATGCTGCCTCGAGGCGCCCTGCCTCCATAGCCCACCCCGGGGAAAACTTTTCTTCCCTATTTTCACAAAGGTTATGAAGGACACAGCACCCCGCAATTACAGCAGGGATGTTGTCCTCGTTCAAGTCCAGCCTCCCATACAAACAGCGCCAGCGCCCTTTTAAACGGCCGAAGGCACATTCTACAGTCATTCTGCACCAGCTCAATCTGTAATTGAACCGCTCCTTGCTGCGATCTAAGTTCCCAGTGTACGGCTTCATGAGCCATGGCATCGCTGGGTATGCTGGATCTCCGAGGATGACTATGGGCATCTCCACATCCCCCACAGTAATTTTTTGATCTGTGAAGAAGGTACTCCCTTGCAGCTTCTGGTACAGACCAGTGTTCCTGAAAATGCGGGCATCGTGCACCTTTCCCGACCACCCAGCATTGATGTCCGTAAAACACCCCCTGTGATCCATGAGTGCTTGCAGCACCATGGAGAAGTATCCCTTCCTGTTGATGTACTCGGTCACGAGATGGTCTGGTGCCAAAATCGGGATATGTGTGCTGTCTATTGCTCCCCCACAGTTAGGGAATCCCATGGCAGCAAAGCCATCAACAATCTCACGAACATTGCCCAATGTCACCGTCCTCCGTAGCAGAACGCAACTGATGGCTCGGCACACTTGTGAGAGGGTTAATCCGACGGTGGACCTGCTGACTCCAAACTGGTTTGCAACCGACCGGTAGCAGTCAGGAGTTGCCATCTTCCAGACAGCTATTGCAACACGCTTCTCCACAGTGAGGGCTGATCTCATGTTGGTGTCCTTACTTTGCAGGGCAGGGGCCAACTCTGAGCACAGTTCCAGAAAGGTTGCTTTCCGCATTCGAAAGTTCTGTACCCACTGCTCGTCATCCCACAGCTGCATAACAATTCGATCCCACCACTCGATGCTTGTCTCTCGCGACCAGAAACAGCGTTGCACCGTGTGCAGATGATCGGTGAAGGAGCTGAGTAATGCGGTACTGTTGCTCTGCAGGGCATCGATCAGCCCCTGCTCCTCAGCGTCCTCGTCTGATTCGGAGCTCATTGTGTACTGAGCCACCAGCCGAGATGTATTTAGAATGCTGAAGGCAACAGTGGAGATTAGAGCAGGATACATGCTGTCGCTGTTGTAATTGCTCGCAAGTGGTGCGGTACTGCATTGTTGAAAATAGGCACGAGTTGCTATTAGCAATGAGGAAGACGCATGGGGAACACAGTGCACCCTGGGAAACTGAGAGTTTACCCATGGCGCTTTGCGTTCCTTTCCTTCATCCCAGGATTCCAAGCGCCGATTCAGGGAAAATTGAACTATGGGATAGGTGCCCAGAATTCATTACGCTACGTCGCAACATTGCAAAGGAGTGATGTGTGTACGTGCTCTCCCGCAATAAAGGTCACATGTTTTTTATAGCGCAATTGCCTTGTTGCGCTTTAATCTTATCATGTGTACATAGCCTTTGCCAGAACCACAAATGCAAATCCTGCTGACATGTTTCTACTGCTACAAAGATCAACACCCCCCCAGAATACACCTTTCAGAATCCATGGGTCCTACACATGCCTATCACAACATGTGGTGTACCTCATCTGGTGCGCTAAACAACCCAATAACAACAATGTGGGTGAAACCAGACAATCACTGCATTCTTGAATGAACTCACGGGAGAAAATTATAAAGAAGACAAACACACTATTTCCTGTGAGTGAACAGGTTTCACAGAGCGATCACTCTATCAGTCCTCATCCTAAAAAGAAACCTGCACAACACTATCAAAAGATGAGCCTGGAAGCTTAAATTTATAACTTTGCTAGACACTAAAAGTCATGGAATAAATAGACACTGGATTTATGGATTATTACAACAATCTGTAACCCACTAACAACACTTTCCCCCTTTCCTTTCCCCTCCCCCCTATAATAAGCCATTTTACTTTTAATAGTCCCTTGAAATATGTTAACTACTTATGCTAAACAATCTGTTCAAGCTTGTACTTAACTGTGACACTGAGCATGGCTCTCAGACCTGAAAAAGAGCCTGTGTACGCTTGAAAGCTTGTATCTCTCACCAACAGAAGCTGATTTTAAAAAAATGTATTACCTCCCCCACCTTGTTTGTCCATGTGAGACTCTTAGAACACCCATTCAACTCTTATTCAGACAAAGCCTCAGGGTATGTGTTTACTGCCCCTCCCCCCTGGCAGTTCAAAATTCTGGATTTAATTGAGGAGTCTGTGAAGACCCGCTCAGTCAATCGGGAAGTTGATCGCTGAAGTCCACCCCCTCAAGTGGAGTAGCACTGAGTCCACGTACACACTACAGACTTGTCCTGCAATAAAAGTTATTGCAGGACAAGCAAGCGTTATTTACCCCATCCACACAGCACTCCTTCTAGTGAAAAATTTTCACTAGAAGGAGCAGTGCATGGTGGGAAAAGGCTGGCAGTGGTGCTGTTTCCGGCTTGAGCCACAGTCCGGCCCCTGGAACTCAGCTGGACTGGGGCTTCCTTGTGGCAGCTGGGGCTCAGGGCCCAGGGGTTCAGCGGGGCTCAGCTGCTGGCGGGGCTCCGCTCATCTGGCCGGTGGCTGAGCCCTGCCGCCTGCCACAGACCGGGGCTCAGCTGGCCACAGCTGGAGCCGGGGCGGCGGGGCTCAGCCGCAGCAGCTGAGCCCCAGAGCCTCAGTGGGGTCCCAGCCGCCAGCCAGCTGAGCCCCGGTCCCTGGCAGAGCTCAGCTCTGGGCTCAGCTGGCTGGCAGCTGGAGCCCCACTTGGGTTCTGGGGCTCAGCTGTTGTGGCTGAGCCCTGCCGCCAGCCACAGACCAGGGCTCAGCTGGCCGCAGCTGGAGCCGGGGTGGCGGGGCTCAGCTGCAGCAGCTGAGCCCCAGAGCCTCAGCAGGGTTCCAACCGCAGGCCAGCTGAGTCACAGTCTGTCTCAAGCCACTATTTGTCAATTTCACCACTCCGTTAGAGCCTTACCGCGTGATGACTTTGTAGTGTGTACAAGGCCTGAGTTGAAGTGAGAGCATTTCCCTTCAACTCAGCACAATGGAGCCGCCGAGGTAAGTAGATTTTAGGAAGTCAAAGAGAGATATTTAAGTTGTTTTACAAGGAAAGTGCTGTGGGAATGAGTACACTTAGTTTTGTTTTGTCCTGGCCACCATGCTCAATAGCCTTTCTTTGGCTGATAAGGTGCTTTTCAGAAGGAGGAATTAACTGGAAATATTCAAATTTTATGTTGTATTAGTGACTAACATCACTAATGAAAAGGCAGGGAAAGATCCTCTCCCACTCCTTACTTTTCCACTGCTTTTTTTGTAATTAATGTATGTAGCCTTGTGTAAATGAGTTGATCTGGTGGTATCTTACTCATGATTATGCAAAACAAGAAGGCGTCAAGTGGCACTTTTAAAGATTAACGCATGTATTTATTGCATGAGTTTTTGTGGGAGAAAATCCCACTTCTCAGGCGTCTGTCGAAGTGGGATTTTCTCCCACGGAAGCTCATGCCATAAATACATTCGTTAGTTGTTAAAAGTGCCACTACACCCCTTGTTTGTTTTTCTGAACTAGACTAACATGCCTACCCCTCTGGAACTCATGATTATAGGAGATTTCAACATAGGTATATCACATCAGCTAAACGGGAAAGGATTTTGGACAGCAGATCTAGAATGATATTTTAATATGTGAACATGTTACCTCTGTTGTGCCCCCTTTTGGCCCATCAGCTCATGACTTGCTCAGCTGCAGGCTGTTTGTAAATTGCTGGTTCTTGTGAGGTCCGAAGTGGCAGTGTTCTGGCTGTATGGCCAAGGCACACTTCAGTCCTCCTTCTTCCCAGGTGCTGTGATCCAAAAAAAAATCAGGAATGCATAACTACCATGCAAGACAGGGTCGATGGATGCATTTTCAGTAAGACCACACCCTTCTATTCAGGGCTTGTCTTCAAACTGTCCATGCATCAGCCAATCTTCTGGGCTGCAGTTATCCATTCTAGCAAGGCCCATCCCACTGGTCTGAGCTACACTTGGACTTCTCTCATGTCAGGAGAGGCTGTGATCAGCTGAACTGGGTTAGATCGCTTCCTTTTAACTCCCTTCCCCAAGCCCAGCCCTTGCTGTAGGTGTAGGGGGTGGATCCATTGAGGCCACAGGTTGTCATTAACCCCCTTGTTGCCAGTATGGCCCCTATCTATCTCATTGCAGATTTCTTTTTAAACCAACGTATACATTTCTTCAGTCTCCATTGTTCTAATCCATTTAAACTCCTTCTCTATCACGCTCTGAAGAGGCAAGAAAGGAAGCTGGTTTGGAAATGGCATCTATGCAAAGAAAATGTTTGTTTTAAAATTGTAAAAAATTACAGAAAGAGAGAGACTGAGAAGTATTTCCCCACACTCCAACCTCACTGTATGCAATAATTAGCTCATCATGCGTACAGATGCCTCGGCATGCGTGCAGCTAGCTTACATTATGCACAAAAAGCTTGTTAAAAGAATTTTAAAGTTACAGAGCCAAGTAGTAAAACAATCAGGCAAGGCTGTGCTATCTTTTCCATAGGGCACAGAATGGATGACACTGCTCTTTGAGCCGCTGTTCAATATTTTATTTTCTCATCTTTGTTCCGTGTGTGGCCCCAGGCCTTATTTACTGCACACTCTTCAAACCCTGCTCTAAAGAGAGAAATATTAACTTCTTCCTGGGGCTTTTTCTGACCTCATCATTGCAGCATCTGATTGCTTCACAAAGATGGAGGATTTTATTTTCACCACATCCCTATGAGATCGGGGGTGGTATTTGCCCTATTTGTGGATGGGAAACTGAGACACAAGGAGATTATTAAGGGCAAAAGCGCCCACTGATTTTGGATGACCACTTTGAGACAGCTAAACTCTGAGTTTTTCAGAATACTTAGCATTATACAGCACTTCATTCTTATGTTCAAAGTAGAGCTCCCAGTGATTTCACTTGCAGTTCTGAGAGCTTGCTCAGCCTCCAAGTCTCAAGTCAGGCATCTAGTTAATGAGGAATGCAGTGACTGGCCATCTGCAAACAGTTAGGTTTAAGTGACTTATCTCGTGTCAGATGGGATTCTTTGGCAGAGGCGGGCTAGAATCCAATTCTCTAGTGGACCATTCACCTGTCTTAACTGGAGGACTGCACTTTCTCTGCAGTTCTCTTCGTAATTCACCACACGCCTTCCAACTTCTGTAACAAATGGCCTTTCTCAGTTCACGACTGATTCATCCCCAAAGCACAGCCTGTCCTGTGCAGTGAATGAGACAGTTCTGGGAAAAATATAGTATGTGGTCATGTAATATGATTGGCATAATGCATATGTACAAGAGCACAGAATTAATGTTGCACAGCCAAGAATGTTAAGTTTTCTAGTTGAAAAGGTTATTGAAGAGTTTTCTGTTACAAACATAACTCAAGTTCTTGTTCCAAAAGGGTAGTCGTGTTAGTCTAGTTCAGCAAAACAAACAAGGAGTTCTGTGGCACTTCTAAAGACTTAACAAATTTATTCTTCCTCGCTCAGAAATTTATTCTTTCATAACTTTGTAATGTACCTCAGGGCAGGGCAGTCCTGTTCTGTCTTTGCATGGCAGCGGACTCAGTGGTACAGTAGGTCTTACCCATTTCTAAATGGCAGGAGTCTACCATTTTATCATCTAAAAGAGCATGAGCAAATGTTTCTGTATTGGACTTCATGGTCATATTAGCCTAAAACTTCTCAAAATTCCGATAAAATGGTTTGGATCTAGGGAGCTGTCAAACTTGACTGTTTATAAAGGATGGTTGCAGGGAATGGGGGGGGGGGGGGGATGGGGTGTTACGCAAAGCACTTGAAATTCTTTTCTGCATTTTGAACTCCCAGCTTTCTCTTTCCTTAGAATATGAATGATTTCTCTCATCCCTTTCCATTGTTAATGTCAGACATTTATAATAGTACAAAATAAAAACGTTACAAGAACCCTGGAGTTAAGAGAAAGTTTGCTGCACTTTTACCATATAAGGTCCTAAAAATCTGAATATTTTATGTCCCAGCATGGGCACAGTTTGGGGGGAATGCAGGGGAGGCATTGCCTCCCACACAGGTGAGGTGTGGGGAATGTCACATGGGGCCCCATGCCAATTCCCCTTCCCATTTCTGCTGAGCTGCCCTGTAGAGTTTGTTCTACTTTGGGATGGGGGGGGGCACTTTGTCCTTCTCAGGTTGCACCTCCCCCTGCATGTTTTGGGTCATGGGGAGGGAGGGAGCAGCTTTTCCCCTGCACTGCTGGTCCCTGCCTCGGCAGCTGGATGGCACTTCCTGTGTCCTAGTGTCTGTCCTTTTCCTTTACAAGGGTGGGTGTCCACAGGGGAGGGTGGTATAAGGCAGCACAAGGAGGTGGGAAGAGTGGGGGTGGGGGATGGGACGGGACAAGAGATAGTGGGAGAGAAAGGAGGAGGAGAAGATGGGGAAGAGAAAAGGATACAGGAATGGAGTGTGTGTGAAGCAGGTGCCTGTCATGTGCTGTCTCCTTGGTAGCTGCAACAGCCCCAGCAGGGAGACAGCCTTCTTATAAAGGGTTTTTATTTTTCTCTGAGTTGCAAGCTCAGCTGATGGGAGAGTCCACTTGCAGGACTCATCTACATGTTGAGGGGAAAACAGAAGAACAAATGTCTGTTGTTCCACAATAGTCCATCTGGTGTGGATGGGCCTTTCCTTTTGGGAAGGCCCTAACACCTTATGTTGAAGAACACCACTTCACATTAATTAATAACTCTCTTCTGTCTGGTTATTTATACAGTTTCAGAGGCTCATGATACAACCACTCAAATATTACATTACAATATGGGATATAGATATTATAAGTGACATTAATGCAGGCAGCAACTCGCAAGCATTCAATAAAGTCTAAACGCATCCTAATAACTCTAATACCTGTCTTAACA
The DNA here is from genome assembly GCA_007922175.1 of Pelusios castaneus. Lineage (NCBI taxonomy): Eukaryota > Metazoa > Chordata > Testudines > Pelomedusidae > Pelusios > Pelusios castaneus. Next base: position 9,569 of record VOCT01110021.1, read on the forward strand.
ATCGTGAGAGACAGATGAGCCAGACTGATTCTAGGTATGTATTTATCAGTGCCATGAGTTGGCCTCTGGTCTGCCACCATCACAGGTTTTACTTAGATCTTCCTGATGCTTCAAAGGTCCCATGTTACAATAACTATCAGTCCAGTTAAGGAGAGCAGAGCAAAGCCGCTCCATACAATTCCTTTTCTTATCCTCCTTTTGCTACCTTATAACTTGCCTGTCCTTCCACAATAATGACCTCCTCTGATGGGTTTGTTCCACTGGAAAAATGCAGCTATAGAGATACAGAGGTGGAGTCATCTTCATAAGAGACAGATTTTCCGTGGGAATGTGACTAAGGCTGTGGAACTTGTAGCGAAATTGGTTACCTCTTGTGCCACAATCAGAACAAAATTCAAACCCTGATTGTTGACTTACCTTGCCTTCAGTAATCCTGTATAAAATAGCATTCTCACACTTTATACATTTATTAAAGTCATACTGGTGGGACTTTCTTTTAAACATCTTCATTTTGGCAGTGCTGACAGATTTGTGTTGATGCAGATTCAGCAGTGAAATGAGGCCACAACTTTTATTAAACTTTATCACAGGGGAGGGGCACTACCTGGCCAGCAACTGTATTGTCCTATACCAGACATTTAGTTGGTTCTAGTGCAGGGGTTATAGGGCTTCCTGCCATATAACCTCTAACTTGGGGTTTTGTAGTACCGCAGGGTTGGAAGGGACTACAACGTTCATATAGTCTAATCTCCTGCCAAGGTGCAGGATTTGTTGTGTTTTTAAACCAGCCATGAAAGATGGCTATCCAGCTCTCTTTTGAAAATCTCCATTGAACCCATTGCTTCTTGTCCTGCCCTCTGTGGCAAGAGTCAACAACTTTTCTTCATCTTTTTTTCTGGCAGCCTTTCAAGTATTTGAAGACCGCTATCATGTCCCCCCTTAATGTCCTTTTTTTCCAAACTAAAACATACCCACTTCCTTCAGCCTTTGTTCATACGACTTGCATTCCATCCCTTTGATCGTTTTTGTCACTCACATCTGGATTCTTTCCAATTCTTTACATCCTTTTTGTACATTGGTGACCAAAATTGGACACACTACTCCAACTGAGGCCTTGTCAGTGCCAAATGGAGCAAGACTATCGCCTTCCATAACTTGCATGCTATACATCTGTTAATGCAACCTAAAATTGCATTTGCTTTTTTTTTTTTTTGCAGTGGCATCACGCTGTTGACTCATGTTGAGATTGTGGTCTACCGCAATCTCCAAATCCTTCTCAGCAATGTAGTGACCAAACCAATTACCCCCCATTCTGTATTTGTGCAAGGGTTTTCTTCCTTAAAGATAGCACCTTACATTTGTTGAATTTCCAGTTTTCCAATTTATCATAATCCCTTTGCATTTTAACTCTCTCCTCCAAAGTGTTTGGAACTTGCTTCTTCCCTTCCCCCACTGCTTTGTGTCACCTGCCAACGGCATGTGTTTCCATGGCTAGGCAGCAATAGACACACTAACTGTACTCTGGTCAGTTTCACAGTCTGGTTTTGCAAGGCTGTGGAGAAAGCTCTGTGTACAAGAGCAGCCTGGGAATTTTTTGCTGCTCCTACTGGTATTGGATAGGACAGGAAGTAAGAACAGATGTGAAGCTGGTCCCACTATTGCTCCCAATTTTGCACTTCCCTGTTGTCTAACAGGAGTGAAGAATGAAACTGACAATGATAATACCATGTTGCACCTACTCCTTTCAAAGCTACTGGGGAAATGCTACTTGAAACAGCACAAGAACAATTTTCTTTTGTGGACTTGAACTGTAGGGGGAATATGTTGGGAATATTAACTCAATTGGAATCTAAATTCCTATTAATTAGGTTTGTGCTTTTGTGTAAGATGTCTGACCCAGCAGAAGCTGGTATTTTCAGAGTTTAATCATGTTAATAGTGCTGAAAATACAATTTAGTCCAGTGGAAACAAAATAACATTATTGGCAAGGTAAGGAATATGTTTCTATAGTTTATTCTTCACTAGCAAATCCAAAGGAAGTCAAATGTACAAATGGTATGGAACTATAATATGTTAAGTAATAAATATACCATTCCATTGTGAAACCTTGTGGAAAGTTCAGCTTAAATGAAAAAGCAACTTGTCATATATCTGTACTCTCCACGCTGAATTCAGTAGAAATGAATGCTGTAAACATTTTTTCTTTTGTTTTGACAGGTAATATTTGAAGCTGAAGTCTCAGGTGGGAGAAATGGCTACATTGCCATTGATGACATCCAGGTTCTGAGTTACCCTTGTGGTAAGTAGTGATTAAGAGCTCCATTTTTCTCTGTCCTTTCAGGGTGTACTCAATATTGGTTCAGACAGTTGAGTTTTCATCGCTTGCTCGTTGATGTCCTTTGTTCTTTCTGTAGAATTTCTATTACAGTTACAGGGAAGACGACGGGATGGCACAGTAGTGATTTCACTAAGTAAAGATATATATTTTTTAGCAGAAATAAAGGATTACAAGAAAATAGAAGTGTAGGTCTTCAGTGACTACTTTTTTAGTGATAAACGTAGACACTAAAATTGAAATGTCTTAAATTAAAAATATATGTACTGGTTGTGCTAATTTTAAACTGAGTTGCATATTTAAATCAGAGGGCTGTTAGACAACTTAATGAGGCTATGAAACCCGAGTGAGAACTTATAGATTTAAAAACAATAAATCTTCGTCTGGTTTTCATTTACTGTAGGCTTTTTTTATATAGGGACAGACTGAATGCATTTAAATGTAGGTGTAATCCTGGAAAAAAAACCCTTATGCCAAATACAACGAGAGTCCTGTGGCACCTTATAGACTAACAGATTTTCTTCGGCATAAGCTTTCATGAGCTATAACCCACTTTGTCAGTTATAGCCCACGAAAGCTTATGCCGAAGAAAATCTGTTAGTCTATAAGGTGCCACAGGACTCTCATTTTTTGCTATACACAGACTAACACGGCTACCCCTCTGGAAACTTATGCCAAATGTGTAATAGTTGAGGAAGCATTGGATTAATGCATGTGGAAAAAAAATCATGTCCCTGCAATTCGTTCAGTCGTTGCTACTTTTTTTTTTGTTAATTCTGTCCCATTCTGCTCTACGTGCCCCTCCTGTACCATAATAGCTCTGCAACACCCTTCAAAAGAGCAACTTTGTTCTAGCGTCTCTGTGGCTGATAGCTTAACTACTTTATCCAAAGATATACTGGTTCCCAAAGCCAGTGCTCACTAGGAGATGCCAAATAAAGATGTGATTTCAGACTCAAATCCCCTTTATCCTACTTCCCCATCTAAAAACTGCTAAAACAAAGAGCATTGCACCCTCTGGGCTTTCAGACCTACTCACTCTCAGGAGCTATTGACTTTCTTGCCTTTTTATACTTTAGCCAGTCGAGCTATAGTATCTGGCTCAAAAAAAGATGTTGCATCTAAGCAGAGCTCTGCTGAGTAAACAAGTGGTAAAAGAAAAAGGTAGTCCAATATAGCCTTGACAGTCAATTATCAACATGATACAGTTTTCAAATAAGCTGTGTCTGCTTGGTGATGCTTATCTCATTCTCTTTTCAAATTGCTTTTTTTAAAGGAAGCATGAATGAGGCTTCCGTTTAACTGGTAACGTAGGTGAAGACGTGTGTGAGAGCTGTAATAAGGCATATCCTTCAACTGTGACCATCAGTTTTCTTAAGCTCAATATTTCAATCAGGTGGTTTTGCCACAGAGCTTCCCTTGAATCTGTGAAGATATATAAAATGTGTTTATCAGCCGTTGAAATGTCACCATATTTAGTGGCCAGAAGACAGTTGTCTGCTGAAGAGGAAAGAGCTCAAAATTACATTGCATTACATCTTAATACATGATACAACCAATTAAATCTCACTTCCTGATAAAATTGGTTTTACGCGTTATGGAAGATTACAGTATGTCAGGTGGAATACAATGGGGAGAGTCATTGGAAGAATTTTTGTGGGTTTTTTCCTCACATTTCTTCATTTAATCTCTGATTTGTAAATTTCTTTGTTATAGCTCATGTACAGCATATAGTAGTAGAGAGTCACTGAAGGAGAAGAGGGGGAAAAATGCTTTTTCTTCTGGAACTAAGATGAAGCAAAAATCATTCTTTCATCTGAAGTTAATTTTAGCCAAAAGTGGTCATAATATATATCTTTTGGGAGCAAGTAATGTAGTGGTTTTTTATTAGTGAGCACTGTTTGTAATTTTATTTTTCCACCTCCACAGATAAATCTCCACATTTCTTGAGGCTGGGGGATGTAGAGGTCAATGCGGGCCAGAATGCTACATTTCAGTGCATTGCTACAGGGAGGGATGCAGTGAATAACAAGTTATGGCTGCAGGTATGGCTAACTCATCTAAGTCTGTTTGAGTAGAAGACAAACTTATTATTGAAAATGAAATATTTTAATTTTTTTTTCTTTTTAAATCTTGTGTATCTAGAATCTTTCCTATAAATAAAATTTGTGATTTGTTCTTCTGTGTAATCAGATTAAGGAACGATACTGGAAGAAATTATCAAATAATCAATTTGTAAGCACCAACATGATGATAAGGTGACAAGTAATAGCCAACATGGATTTGTCAAAAACAAAACATGCCAAACCAACCAAATTTCCTTCTTTGTCAGCGTTACTGGCCTATTGGATAGCAAACTAGGGAAATGTTGTGTAGGGGGAACGTACTTAGAGTGGCTATAAGTGGGTCACCATTGTAGTGAGAGGATGTATATAGTAAACTTTCTCAGGAGTCTGGCCTGAGACCAGTACCAATAAATATTTTCATTCATGAATTATTTGTTGGGCTATAAAACTTGCAGGTAACCCCAATTTGAGAGGCATTGCAGGCATTTGGGAGGACTAGATAACAATTAGTTTAGTAAATTGGAGAATTAGTCTGAAATCAACAAGATGAAATTCAGTTAAGACAAGTGCAAAGTACTTCACCAAAAAAGGAAAGTATCAAATGGAACAATAGAAACAGTGAGATAGTTGGCTTGGAGGTGGTACTACTGAAAAGGATCTGGGGGTTACAGTGGATCGCAGATTGAATGATCCAACAATATGATGCAGTTGAGAGGAAAAAAAGTGAATGTCATTCGGGGTGAATTAACAAGAGTATTGTATGTAAGATATAGAAAGTAATTGTTCTGCTCTTCTCAGCACTGGTGAGGCTGAACTATTGTGCCTGGTTCTGGGTGACACACTTTAAGAAAGATATGGCCAGATTGGAGAGGGTCCAGAAGAGAAGAACCAAAACAATAAGTTTGGAAACCCTGAACTGTGAGGAAAGAAATAGTGAGAAAAGAGGACCAGGGGAGATGGATGGGATCTGGTAACAGCCTTTAACATATTGAAGAATGTTGTAAAGACAATGGTGATCTGTTCTCCACTGAAGAAAGGACAAGAAGTAATCTCCTTAAGCTGCAGCAAGAATAATTTAAATTAGATATGTAAAAAGACTTTTATATAACTATAAGGATAGCTAAGCACTAGAATAGTTTACCATGGGAGAATATCTGTCATTGGTGGTTTTTAAGAGCACGTTGGACAAATACCTGTCACTGATGATCTAGAAATACTTGGTCCTGCCTCAGTACAGAGGTATGGACTAGAACTAGATGATCATTCGAGGTACTTCCTTGCCCTATATTTTTTATTATTCGGTGCTAATAAATTCAGGTTTTTAAAACTTGGGTTAACTAACATAAAATATGCAGTAGACAAGTGATTGCTGTGTAAGCCATCTATCAGTATATTCTCCCTCTACATGTAAATATTTCTTTATCAACACATATAAGCAGTAAGTACCTATGGTTTGAAAGAAAAAGTTTAGTGTCTAGTAGAATACATGTGCTATATTTAGCACAGGTTTAACAGAGAAAGCTGTCGTAACTGATGAATGATGCCATGATAGATAGAAATTACAATTAATCGTGTGTGTGTATGTTTAAAGGGAGAGTGCCATGCCTTCTCATAATAGGAGAAATATTTAAGCTTTTCTGATCTATAAAACTATACAAATATATGTACTAAATTAACCAGTTTCTAAAATTAGAAGATTGTTTGCCCCTCACAAAAACTGTACTGAGAATTTTTCTCCTCATAGTTTAGAAAAAGCAATTTATTAGGAAGAATCAGAGGTACATAGACAGCCTTTTCAAGCATGGTTTCTCATTGTTTGATGTAGATGAAAGTTGCAGAACTAATCAAAACAGACTCCGTTATTTTGGTATATGTATGTGGTGTCTAGTATGCGATACTTGCCTTATGCACAATCCTTAATTATTTTGAAAAACTGAAAATTGCTCATTCAAGCAGAACTGTTTGATATTTAAAAAACCTGAATTTAAAAAATGCAAGTTTAAAATCTCAAAAATATAAAATGTATCGTTGTATACTTTGCTGTAAGTCAGACACTGCCAAAATGAAAAACAATCAATTCTTTCCAGTTAGGGTCTGACCTCTAACCCAATTGAGAAAGGAGATGACCAAATTTAGGGTGCGTATATAGCCATGAGGTATACCTGACATCCAAAATAAAGATGGAGGAAATTTTTCTTTTGGGTAGAATGTGACAGAGCCTCACTTTTAAATAAATAGGACTCATAAATATTCCAAGAATAGATATCACAGTGTACTACAGTATGAAAAATGAACACAGAAGCAACAGCAATTGCATTGCATTTCACATTAGTTAGTCAGCGTAGTAAATAGATATCTCATCACAAGGAATTATTTGTTTTGCAAATCTTTCTGGTAAGTAGAAACCATTACTTAAATTGAACAAATGCAGAATGTACTCACTGAGAAGGAATAGTTCAATTTCTGTGCACTACCAAACTGAGCAAAAAAACCACACAAAGTTAAATTTAAATAAACGTAGGTTATTTTATCTCAGATAAGGTTATATTACCAATGAGAGTATGCAAGAAACAATATAAAGTCCAACTTTCAGCACATAAAATTCCTCCATAAGGCCTGACAGTGAGAGCCAACTGGAATTTTTCTATACCACTCTGTCCTGAAAGTAAGATCAGCTTGACTGATTATTCTTTATAACTTTTTCCTAAAAGAAGGCCAGTTAGCAGCCAAAGCTGCTCAGAAAACATATGTTTTCTCCTTTCACAGGTTTCATAGGCTCTACTGGATAGATCACAGAAGTGGATCCTTTCTTATCTTGCAGAATGCTAAGAATATCCTGTCATTTGTTAGATTAGATCTTGGACTGGAAGAGTCTTTTGCCCTCCAAATAAATTCCTTTGCTAATATTTATAAAATGCCTTGTGACCTTGCTATAAAAATGGCTATTTCATATCATTCACTTGAATTCTTCAAATGTAGATCTCTCTCTCTCTCTCTCTCTCTCTCTCTCTCTCTCTCAACTGTATTGCCTGTGTCACCATTTCCTCCTTGCTCCACATATTCCTTTCTCATGATTCAACTCTTTGCTCTGTTTTCCCAACGCTGCCATTCAAATTATTATCTTTACCTGTCCGAATACTTTCTTCAGTGTTTGGAGAACATGACAGATTATCAATCCGGTTGTGCATAGTTTTGAGCAAATTGACCCATTTTTCTTGAAGCTGGTGTGAAGGTGGGCTATGAACCATGAGTGTGATTCGTAAAAGGTCCACATACACCCTTTGTCCAAACTAACAAACACAGACTCTAAAGTCTCAGTACTAAGAAGGAAATCATCAACAGACCAAATCAAATGCCTAAATAATTGTTTTTGAGTATCTGCAGCAGAAGCATTCCAGGAATGCATCGTCTCTTATAGCAGCAAGGGCAGCTAGGGTGTGAATAGAGGTGCTTTAGCAGCATGCTATGTTAGAGAAAACAAGAACCTTTTTTTTTGTCATAATAGTTGACTGTGAAAAGATCTTCCCTTTGGAAAACTTTGAATAAGGCATTCTGCAGGAGATTTGATGATCTGAAATGACATTTGGTGAGACGGGCTGTTCATTCTGCCACAGGATCCTGTTTGGCGACGCTGAAGCTATAGAGTAGTAGTTTTGGAGCCAAGGGGCTATTTAAAGAAAGTACTCGCTATCTTTATTTTGTTCCATTTTGGAGGGATTTCTTAGTGAAGGAATAAATAAATAAAGAATTTTCAAAACAAACACCTCCCCCCCCCCTTCACTCTTCCCCATCTCCTTCAGTAAAATTAGGCAAATCATGTTTGTTTATGTATTTATTTTATGGGATGGGGTTAGTGGTGCTATCCAGATAGCACAAACAGTAGTGCTCTCTTTTAGAAAGGCTTATATTTAGCTAATTTGAGAAATCAGAGGTGTTGGAAATAGTGCTGGTTTATAAATTAGATTAGATTAGATTAATTGTGTGCACCCACTGAATGTATAATGTCCCCTCGTCTTTCTGTAAATATATATATACAAAATTTGTATAAATTTGTGTGCAGGTATATTAAAACATGAAATTGAGTATAAGCAAAGTGCTCCAATACATTAACTCTTTTATTATATGCATATACAATGCTGTAAGACCCAACTGTTTTTCACAGACTCAGGTTTTTGTGAGCATTATAGAAAGAAGAGGGAGGACTGACTTTGAGCTGGACCCTTTATTGGATTTCACATACCCTTTAAAGTCAGTTAGCACTTGTTTTCTTTTTTTTCAATTTCATAGCTCCGTTGGACTGAGGTTGGGACAAACAAGATTTTGTTACTGAAAGAGTAGTAGTAGTGAAAATGAAAGTCCTTTGAAAGTTGCAGCTGCATTAATATAAAGCAGACATATCTGACTGGATAAAGAGTCTTAACTGGTTGAGTAAGGAGGGAATGAAACATTGTGACAATACTGAATGTTAAGTATGGGAGATGAGAGAGGGAAACATCTCTCAAAATTACGTCTCTTGTATCACAAGTGTGTAACGGACAATTATTACAGTGTCATGAATATTCTTTATATTTACAGAACTAAGTACTTGCCCATAATTATTAGCAAATATAGCTGGAGAACATCAAAGGTTTGTGCTTTTTTTTAGTTGAGCATTCCAAAATATGGATGTTTATGTCAAGCTTTCTCCCATGTACCTGAATTGTTGAAGAGTCTTTTCTTTCTACTTTCCCCCCATTTCCTTATGATGATGCTGTATTTCTTTAGGTGAAAATAATAGATATTCTCCCCTGCCCCATAAAATTCCCTCTACACAAGGCCTCTCCTGTTTGCCAGATACTCATCTGGTCTCAATGGCAGCTGGGGCCACTGTAGCCACTAGAGTTTCTGGGCTCTGACCCATCATTATGGAAAACTGATATGGTTATGTAATACCCCTCCTTGAGTCAGAAATATTAAATGAACTAGCACTAATGTAAGGTTGGTTCTTACTTTCTTGCTGAGTTTATTTCCAAATATAGTTGCATTCTGTAGGCCCTCTCCTAATGTAATGTCAGTAGTTGCGCACACTCAGATGCTGGCTTCTTTCTCATGTCTGTCTTTTTCTAACGTTAAGACCAGTACATGTTGAAATTCATTTGTTCAGGTAGTCCAGAGACGTGTTCATCTGTGTTTAATTTTATGCCTCATGCATTTTAACCATAGAAAATCATAAAACTATGGACAGCTGTCCACTCTGACACTACCCACTGCTGCTCCGATGCCTGGGTATCTTTTTTTCAAGTAATGAAAGTTAATGAATTAACTTTCTTTAAAAAGTGAGTTCCTTATTGATGCACTATTTCCTTTTCAATTGTTTAATGTTCTCTTTGCCTCACTTCTCTGTTCATCTTGAATTGTTATTTTCATTATGTTAATTTGGAAGCTTCTTTGGGCAGAAACCTTTATTTTTGTATTGTACTTATTTATTTTTTGGCAGTAAAGAACTGTATATGCCAGTGGAACTCTGTTAAAAAATAGCAAGCAAACCCAAGTGTTTAGCTATGCATTGTGCCTGGTCTCTGGACACTTGTAATTGTTAGGTATCCAAGCAAAATAGGCAGAGCAAAGGCAGTTGTTAATTCAGAATACATGCTGAACACTTTTTTTTTAAGAGAGAATCTATAAAAATGAGAGTTTAATTGATCAAAATAGCATTACATGTTTGTTCCCTTCTCCCTTTCCCTCTACTGTGGAGAAAGTGTGGCTTGTGCGTTAAAAACTTGAGTGTAGTACTAAACAAATAGAGGTAGACTGACTTCATATAGCTAGGCAGATGCCACATGCTTTAAATATTACATATTCATATGCATATACATAAATAGTAGCCATTGTTCTGTTAATCCAGCAAGGACGTGAGACCAGTAGGTTTGTGGGTGCTGGGTTTTGTTGTTGTTCTCTAGAATCAGGCTGCTTTTTGAGTTGGGAACAATTGTGACTCCCATGTGGCCAATTTGATTTTTCAGTCTCTTATCAATGGCCAGTATAACTGGACACTTATATGGCACAGAGAATAGAGCCCTTTGCTGGAACATCTGTTAAGCCATATGCCTTGGCTCCAGGTTCAGTGGGAGATAACTGAAACGTTAATGAGTCCATCCATCATTGCTGAGCTTGGCATTAACAAGTCATTGAACTGGGCAAGGCAGCTTGTCTTAACTTTGCAGTTCAGTATGTTTTGCCATGGTCTTTCTTGGGTGATACTATTTGCTTTGATGAATCTCAAATTAAAAGCACTGTTGGACATGTTTGGAAGTTTAAAGAGTGGCTGGTAATCCTGTGCAGATTGCTATCAAAGCGCTGGCAATTGAGCCAATCTGTCAGCAACAGCACTAGGTGCTGGCTAAATGCCGCCTCAGTTGGCTTGCCAACCCGGAAAGGCAGCCATAGTTTCACCCTTGGAGAAGCTCATCAGCATTAATACATTGTGATACATCTCTTCTCTCAGCCAGAGGAAAATGTCACTCCTTGTGGAGTAACAGATAATTAAAGCAATTGCCTGAAAGTAATCTTTGAAAAAGTGAAATTAGAAAGCATTATGGAAGACAGCAGTAGAGTTATCAAGTGAGGGGGCTAACTATGCAGTTGGCTTGATGAGGCTCGCAACAGCTGGCCACATAATGTTTTCCTTTTTGGAAAATGTATATACCATCACATGTGAAGCTTTGTTTTCCCTCTCACTATTAATTTTTGGTACTGTTGTAGCCATAATATGTGATTCGAGGCAATCTTTAGTTTCCACAAGGAATTTACCTATCTGACTCATCTTCCCTCTTCTAGTGTCCTCCCCATCATGCCACATGTGTACATAACACTGACAGACCTTGGTCCTCAGCAGCTAAGATCAAATCTGGGATCCCAGGAGCTTAATGCATGAGCTTCTGCTACATGAGTTAAATAAAAGAAGCATCTTTTTTTTAGCCCAGGCTGTAGCAGGCTAATCAATCTCCGGCTGATCTAGGCGCTACTAAAGGGAGAAAAAATGTCTAATGATAAATTTCAGCAGAGATCTTTGGGAGTGGTGTGTCCTCTGCAAAGGTTGCTATATGAATATGCCTAGCCCAGGGAAGCAACAGATTTCTGTATTTTATCAACGCTCTATCTGCTGCTATTACTGCTTAATAGATTTCATCCTAAGGTTTTTTAATTTCCTTTTCCCTGAATTCAGATAGTAATAGTTAATATTCAGCCAATAGGATGCCTAATTCAGCCTCTGAAAATTGTGTGTCTTAACTCACCATATTGATTGCTATCATTCTTGGTACTGAGTATTCTGGAAGTTGCTTGAAAAAAATAATTTTGCTGTTATAAGACAGAGTAGATTCATCTTCTCTCACCTCATGAATTCATACACTTCAGGCTATTTCGCAGTGTTCAGACTGACAGTGTTCAGTAGAACAGGCAGCCACATCATAGCTGTTTGCTTTATCAGACATAGTACACAACCTGATCTTAATTAGCAGAGGTTACTTTTCTGCAGGAAAACTGAGATTCTGTCTTCCAATCCATTCTTACTGTATTCCTTAGTGTACTGCTGTTACACAAAATTACTTTTAAAGATTTCTTGCTTCTTGCTGCTTTATCTTTTTCTCTTGCTAGGAAGTTAATTGACAAAAGTCTCTTTGATGTGATTTTCCACTACTACTAATCTTTTTCTGTCTTGAAAGCATTTAACGCCCCCTTTTCTTCTCTCTCATATTGGCACACGGGTAGCCTGGTGAAACATGCTTCAGGATGTTGCTTGTGTCCATCAGGCCCAATCCTGCAAATTAGCCAACGCTTGCAATATAGTCCACTTTTAAATATTACGTTCTTTTTCAGTAGATATCTCCTTCTACTGCTGACTTTGTCAAGGAAGTTTTCTCTTCCAGTTTTCCTGATTGTTAATGGTGTTCTCCTGGTTTCTCTCTGCACATAATTTCTTAACTCACTGCTTCCAGATAGCAGACAAGCCCTTTTCCCATGGTATTTAATATGCCCACTGACATTTCGCATTCTACCTTCAGTGTTCTTAACTTTCCTTGTTACTGATCACTTTTTTCTTAAGAATAATGCTTTTGAAAGGAAAGTGAAAGAATATGTAAACACGGAATGTAAGGTTTATCCTTAAACTTCTTGTTTCTATTATCTGTGTGCTTACTTCACTTCCCTTATCTTTGAATTCTTCAGTTAAGAGTGGCTGATGAATGCTCTGTTTTGAAGAACAGTTCCACCAAGGGAAGCCTGCTGGTATCCCTAAATATTTTCATAAAAACTCATTAGCTTTTTTCGTTTAGTTTGTGCTGCCAACATTACTAACTCCTATCCTACTGCTGTATACTAACCGTAGCCACTGAAAATACAGTATTACTCTGTATTCATAATATCATATTTAATATTTTCCTGCTAATCCCAGTCTGTTTCATGATTTGTATGGGTTTTTTTTAAAACCCACCTTGTCACTATACATTCAGTCTTTGATGCTGTCTCTGTCATTTTAAAACCACCCCCCCTCCTCCTCTCACCCCCCACCCCAAGCATTTTACTAGCCTCTCGGACAAATATGGTAATTTGCCCCTGGATCCTTTGCTTGAATTTCATAGCTATTTTACCTTTCAACTATACCCAGTGTTCTGTTCCTTCTAGTTTGAATTTAGTTCCGCCTCAGTTAACTAGGTCCTTCGTGTATAGTAGCTAACAGTTATTTTGTCTGTACTGTCGTTCTTGTAGTTGTCATCTGTGTAGGCGCTCCCTAGGGATGCCTTAATTCAACTAACTTTGGACCACTATGTATGCTTTTTTTTATTGTCAGACTCTGCTGATTATCATGCTCAGAGTCAGATCACTGACCGTGTATAATGTGCTATGATTTCCTTCTTCCATCTTCTGCCATTCTGTAGTTTCCTATTAAACTGCCATAAAATATTGCTTTATCATAACCTAAATTTTGTCTTGCATACTTCCTAGTATGGTAACTTTATAGGGATTCCTTAGGTTCCACGTGGTTTAAACATATGTAAATTAGCCGGATCAAATCGAGATGTAGTTTATAGAAATGCAGTTCTGTGAATTTCCTTATCTCATTGTCCCTGTGGTCATGGTCTATTCAGTTCATCCCAAGTGACCATTAGAAGAAAATTTGATTCTTGCTGTTAACTGATTGAGAGTTAGACTCGGATTCTCCCTTATTGAACCAGTCTGATCTATTGTATTGGCCAAGAGTGCCCAGTAAATGTATTGCTTGAATTGCTAAAAACAAATATGAAGTAAATACAGTGGAATTGAATTGTCTGAAATGTTTGACTTCTTTTAGAGAAATGTAAACTCATTTTCTGCTGAACATAATTGCTTTGAGATCTTTTTGCTTAATTTTGACTTAAATGACTTGGTGCAAACCTTCCCCCACAAACAAAACCAAAAAAACTTTCAAGTTTTAGGATCCTGATCTCTTACCCTAATTGAGTAGGTGTGCATTGCTTTCCTCACCACTTCTTGACCCTTTGTCCCAGTCAATTGTATTAAATAATTCTGCATTCAGGATGCATAGTTTTCTCTCCAACACTTATTTTTTTTATGATATGCATTGGTTCAAACACTGTGGCTTTAAAGTAGATGGAGATGACAAACGGAGAATTTCCCTATGCAATGGAATTCAGCTGCTGGAGATTGGTCTGCCGAGTATATAGCATGCCTCCCACCCCAAACTCTGGCATAAGGGGGAAAGGAGAAGTATTTTGGGGGGCAGAGTATGGGCCAGAAAGGGGGAGAGGAAAAGATAACGACAGAGCAAAACTCCACTATGCCCAGTGCTCCTCTGGTGTATGATCCCAGAAGGACCTTATGCCAGGGATGGATGTGGTTGAGCCAGGGCCTATTGCCTCTGAATCAGGAAACCAGTTCATTCCCTGTAGGCCCCTGTCTTCATTATATCATCTGAGTGCCTCTTAGGTATAGTGCAGAATCAGGGTCATTAGCTTTAATAAACCTCTCTATGGATATGTTCAGAAGGAGTGGCCATACTGTTTCTGAATTACTGAGGGGCAGCTTAGCTATTGTTTATTGGGAATCTGGAACTTCCATTGGTTTGCTATGAATCCTTGTCCTTCTCCTGAAAGACCAGTTGGTTAAAATAAACTGGATTAAAGTGGTTGCTGTTATGGGTTGGCTGAAAAGTCATTGAAGATTGTGCATGCAACCATTGTCCTTTATTGAAGATTTTTGTAAAAAACCATTGAGCTCCTTTACGGAACCTGAAACGTGAAACAAACAGAAGCCTCCATTTAAAACACAGACACGTGTCACTCTCCAAAACAAAGATGCATGTCAGGTTATTCAGTAATTTGAACTTTGTGGGAGCGGAGCTATGTTTTAGTGGGGGGTGAGAGAAGCAGAAGAAATCCTGCAGAAACAGATAGAGAAGGTAGGAAAGCATGACGAAGTAGTGTGTGGCCCTGATAAAAGTCCAGAGGAATAACTTTTGGGCTGAGTTCTATTTGAAAGAGGTTAAGAAACTACATCCTGTTTGGTTCCTCCTGTGTTCAGAGAAACAAGACTATGTATATTCTTTATAAATATACCTGACTCCATCATCAATTTTTCATCCTAAAGGAAGCACTTGCAGGGCCCTGAACTTTGGCTCACCACTGGAGTCAAAAAGGGGTAACAGAAATATTTCTTTGACTGTATTGATTGTGATCCAAACACTATATAAATAAAATTTAGAGCTAAATGTTTATGCTGAAAGCACTTATTTGTGAGGAAGAATTAAAAAAAAACCTTAAAAATTGTGCTTACCAGGGTTTGTTTTTGTTTGTTTGTTTTTTGGAACAGCAAGTAAATTTTATATAGTTGCTTCCTTGTGGGAAGAGACAGGTGCATAGATTTTGTTCAAGACTGATTAAAATCTATATGTAGATAGTTTGGCTAGAGTATAATAATAATATCCCAAAAGCCCTTCTTGAATTGGGGTCTCGTTGTCATGTACAAGCATGTAACCAAAAAGTTCCCGATCCTGATAAGCTTACAGTCTATGTAAAAAAGACAAAACAGTACTAGACAGGCAACATATAAGTAAAACGTTAAAAATACAAAATTAATTAGTTGCAGTTTTTCCTTTGAGAAGTTTTGGTTTCATCCCAAACCATCTCCTTTCAACCTTGTCCTGTCTCTCAAGCCAGCCTTCCTTGTTGTTGTGGTTCATAATGCCCTCCTTACATTTTACCCCCATGGTACAGCAATTGTATCTCCCCTTTTTCCAAAGTGAACAGGGTCCTGAAAGTGTTGGACTGTAATGTTTGCAAGTTCTCTAATCCTTTTTTTCCGCAGAGGTGATTCTTCCCAAGCTTCCAGTGGTGTGCTCTCCATCTATCCATTTTCACTGCTGCTATCGTAGCCTCTCTTGAATATTTTACTCTCTGGGTATCTTTTTTTGTCAGAGGTGATGTGGAGTGGTGCTCTGGGACATTGGGGAGGAGAGTGAGTATGAACTACTGGGACAGAGACCAGAATCTAAGAGACCGGAATCTAAGAACAGCTGACAATAAATTAGCAGTGGTTGGGCTGAAATTGTCTACTTACGTTTTAAGGATGTAAAACCCAAGGAAGGAGTAGAATTGTTCTGGATTGTCTAAGTGGATACAACTGAAAACAATGGTATAAAACTGAGCAAAGAAAGTCTGAACCTGAATATCAGGACAAAAATTTCTGGTATCCCTTTCCTGTGTGGGAAAATTGTAGAGTTTAAAGGAGTGCAAACTTTTCTACAGAATGTTATTAAAAAATAATATCCCTGCTCAGGGTCGGCTCACAACATTTTGGCACTGGAGGTGGGAAGCTCAAATGACACCCCCATACCCCCTCACTTGGGCCAGAACTTTGAAAGGTCTCAATTCTGCCTTCTTCCTGTTCTACTCTTTCTTGGTACTGCTCTTCTGCCTACCCCAATAAAGGAGAATTAACAACTTTAAATGCCTTGTTCAAAAATGTTAAGTAACTTTCAAACGCCTGAACAGCAAATGTAACTTTTCTTGTCTGCATAGTAAACACTGGCATTTTTTATCTGTTTGAATAATCAAAGTGGTGCTTTCCGTACCTTCTTGGTTGCATAGATTTGAACTGCTTCCTGAAGGTCCACACTCTGGGCCAGCTCATGCTCCACTGAGATGGTTGCAAGGCCAACCAGCCTCTCCTGTGTCATTGTGGAGTGTAGATGTGTTTTTATTAACTTCAGCTTGGAGAAGCTGCATTCTCCACTAGCAGCTGTTACAGGTGTAGAAAGTAGGTTTAGATAAGGGGTTTGGTATGCTTATTAGTAATTAGTAATTAGTATGCTTATCAGTAATAGTATAGTTTATAGTAAGTATAGGCCCAAGTCTGAACCAATCTTCAAAGGTCTAAACATAATAACTCACCTGGACCTATGCCAAGAACTCAGGCGTTACTCTGAAAAAATTAATTGAAATTATTTTAAATTTAATGCCTTGCAGAAAACTTCTTTGCAAAAGCTGCTTCCCAAAGACAAATTTGTAATCATTTACTGTTCAGCTCAGCCTGGACTTCCCTTTTTCCTTGACGAGAACTAGCTCATGAGCCCCCTGCAACATTAGCCCGTGAGTTCCCAGCAAAGTTGTGTAAAAGAAAAACCACAAGGACAAAGCAGGAGGGATGCGAGGGGGCTAAGACCCCATAAAATAGCAGCTCCAAAGACTGCAAAGATGGGCGGTAGGGCAAGACAGAGGGAAAGGTCAGAGCCCATTCCCCGTGAATGAGGAACTAACACGTCGGTATGAGGCCGCCTGAGAAAGGTCAGAGCCCATTCCCTGTGAGTGACGAAGCTGACACGTCGGTAAGAGTTCGGTGAGTATTAAGAAACTGTAACAGACCTCAGAGAAGGTTGGTTCAAAAGTGGCTACAGGTATATGAAACAGTAACTGAACTGAAGTTATAGCACCCCGAGTCCTGGTGTAAGGACAGAAGTAGTTTAGCACCCTGGTCCCCAAGAGTATGGGGGGATAGGTATAAGCTTAGGGACCAAGTAGTTTAGCACCCCAGCCTGGGAGTACAGGTAGGTTAGACTGCAATCCCCTTTAAAGGTAGGGGCAATAGCAGTGAAATAAGGATAGCTTTAGCAAATAAACCTTCAATGTGCATTTACTTTTGTCTTTAAGATCTGCTGCAGCATAATAGTGAAACAGTGCACCTTTACAATCATATGATTATTGAATTAATACCTTTATTAAAACTTGCTTAAATTAATATCTTGCAAAGAGCACTTAAGACTCATTGTAAGCATGGTAATCAAAAATAAATACTTTTTATTCATAACTCTTCTGATTTCTTTGATATATCCCCTGTCACTATTAATCTCCTTTGTCCCCCTCTCATTTCTCTCCTGACCTCTGATGTAACTACAAGGGCCTCCACTCAGTCACCGAAGGATAAAAATAAGGCTATTAACCCTATGGCCAAAAGAACCTCCGTCCAACCATACCTTCTGATGAGTAACACCCCAGAGGTGGACGTTAAACAATGTGTGGAACAGGAAGTGTTAGAAGTATGCGCAGAGCAACAAAAGCATTTGGAAAGAGGGTGGTCATCTCTTTTGTGCATATATATTCCAGAACAGCCTTTGGAGTTGATTCTGCTGAAATATATCTTGGAAGGGCTTTCAGTTCATCACCCAAATCTCTCGCATCAATATTGGGCATGTTATCATGTGTCAACATTGTCTCTCGTGCCCTGCATTGCTGGTGTAGGTCGTTTTCATGTATAGTGGGGCACTTTGGAATATCCTGCAACATCCAATTATACTGCTGTGTTCCATAAGATGCATGAAATATTCAACTGACTGCACTGCACAATCTAGCACCTGGTTAAAGACTTCAACTTTGAATTGTTGTTGCCAGTAACTGTACAATCGCATTTTGAATTGTTTTTCCCTGGTGGTGGTGTATGTAGATTTCTTGGGTGGTGACTCTTCTTAGATGCTCCTGGAGTACAGCATCAAACTCAGCCATCAGCTCCACAATTTTAAGGAAGTTTCCATTGTTTGGTACATACAGCTGATCTGAAGTGCTACGCAGTGCTAGGTGTTGGATGGCAAGCATTCTCGCAATGCCAACGAGCCTTTTCAGAACATTTTGCCAGTAAAGAGACTCTGATGCAATCTCGTCTTGATGCTGATCATATATGGTGGTCTTTAACCGTAGTCTCATCTCAAGCTGTTTCCACCTATGGAATGCTCTTTAGTGATTTGCTGCTTTCTCATGGCATGCCAGATTTGTAGCCAGAGTTTCCCACTCCTTTGTTCCTGTTCAACCCAATGTGGCTGGAGCATTAGACTGGAAGAGATTGCAGCAAAAACAGTATGCAGCATTCTGGGTTTTTGAGTACACAAGCCACAGCCTCTCCACTTTTTCACCATTGGGGATTTCACGCCAGTAATGTGTTGGATGGAAACTTCTGTTTTCATTGTCTTTGGGGAACATGAAGTTTTTCACTTGCTATGGCCCATGCAGTACAAGGAAGTCCCTCGGGCTACTGCTCAAGTAGGTCCACAGTCCTGGATCATCTAGAATTAAGGAACTAAACTCAGCAGCGCCTCCGCCACACTCATCTCTGATCTACACTTTTTTGCAGGAATGTGCATGGTTACATCCATTTGAGATGGAGATATGGATGCTGCAGTAGCTGCCAGGTCACCTGAACTCTGACTAACTGGAAGATCAGGCATCTCCTCACCACTCACATCCTCACTGGGGCGAGAAGGCTCACTGTGAACTTTTTTGTCTATGTATCTCAGGAGAGCTCCTTCCTACTTAAATAGAAAAGCTTCCTTTGCTTGCTTGCTTTCTTTCACTCATGACTGCTGTTCTGTGTCAGCTATAGTGGCTCTCAACACTCAATTGGAGGGGACAAATAAGCAGGCTGGTAGCAAGGCCTGAGTGAGGGAAGATGCCAGCAGCTTAAGGGCCTAACTTGCTCCTACTACTTCAGTTGACTCCTCTAGTGGGTTCAGGGAAGCAGCAAGAAACAAGAAGCTCCGTGAGAAGCTGGTGTTAATCAGTCCAGGCTCCTGGGGGTGCTAGAGAGGTACATAAGAGGCTCCTCCTCCTCCTCCTCTCCCTGCAGCGCCTGCTGCTTTGTTATTCCTTCTCTCCTGCCTGCCTGTTATGTCTCTTGTGCCCTCCTTCCTCCAGCACAGCACTCCACCATCTCTGTGCACCTAGAGCACAGAGAATACATATGCACCAGCAGCAGACACAATTTTCTACACTCTGGTTCCTAGTGGCACCCCTTCCCCTGCCCACAGTCTGGCATCTGAGGCAGCTGCCTTAGTTCGCCTCATTGTAAGGCGAGCCCTGTCCTGCTATGAAATTCTTAACTTAAATATTATCTGGAAGGGAATTATTAAATTCTATAGGTTCTTAGCATAATTTTCGTAGACCTCTGTATATGTTTCATTCCTATTAAATTTAGTCATGCTTATGGAGTGAGGTATGTGGAAGAGTCTCCCTGTAGAAATAAAAGGATACCTATTGCATCACTGATTTCAAACTAGAATGGGCATAAACTCTGAAAAATGCATTGTGGCGAATAACTCTGCAGTGGCATGGATGGGCTTCATGGCATAGTTAGTTGTGTGTTATTTCATCCCTAAGTTCTATGTATTATTAGCCAAGTTAAAATAAAATGATTTGGAATGTGGTACAAAATTACACTTATCGTGCAAGTTCCAGGGTGTAGCTGTGTCCATCTAGTTCATCAGAACAAACGCGGAGTCTTGTGGCACTTTTAAAAACTATCTGATGAAGTGGGATAACACCCATCAAAGCTCATGCAATAAATAAATCTGTTAGTCTTTAAAAGTGCCACAGGACTCCTTGTTTCTTTTACTTATCGTATAATGCCCTTGAGACATTCTATTTAAGAACCAGATTTGAACTTTCCCAAAATTTGGGGTTGTCTGGATTTAGGATTGTAGTTTGATTGAATCTCTATTTAGGCACAGAAAAGCATGCTATGGTTGTAGGCTGGCTTTAACTTCATTGAAACGTCATATAATATAATTGTAAGAGATGAACCAGGTTCCTGAAGTAGTAAGGCCTTTTTTGATGATTTGGGGATCTGTCTGTACCATTTATAAATCCTCTGTGAGTTTTCGAACTCCGTATGTATTTTTTAATCAGACAGCAAATTCCATTTTGAGCGTAAGGGCTTGTGATCTCTTTACTTCTAGGTTGTATGAGCAGGAGTGTTTGTAAGTAAGACATGAGAAGTAATTCTGCTGCTCTCCTCTGCACTAGTTAGGCCTCAGGTGGAGCATTATGTCCAGTTCTGGGTGCTACAGGAAAGATGTGGAGAAATTAGAGAGAGTACAGAGAAGAGCAACAAAAAATATTAAAGGTCTAGAAAACATGACTTTTCGGGGGAAATTTTTTTAAAAAGGATTTGTTTAGTCTAAAGAGAAGACTGAGTGGGGACATGACAACAGTTTTCAAGTACATAACAGGTTGTTATAAGGAGGAAGGAGAAAATTTGTTCTTGTTAATCTTTGAGGCTAGGACAAGAAGTAATGGGCTTGTATTGCAGGAAGGCTGGTTTAGATTGGGTATTGGGAAGTTTCATGACTGTCATGACTGTATTTAAGCACCGGAATAAATTGCCGAGGGAGGTTGTGGAAACTTTTAAGAGCGGGTTGGGCAAACACCTGTCATGGATGGTCTAGATAATACTTAGTCCTGCCATAAGTGCAGGTGACTGACCTCTTGAGGTGCCTTCTGGTCCTAGGATTCTATTCTTCTGTGATTGGCTCCCAAGAAGAATAACTGGTTTGTCTGGGGAGAGGTTTCCTAGCAATAAGGGCCCCTCTTGGGGCTGATCAGCCGGTCACCTAATAGAGCATCTGGAAGGTTGTAAAAGGACAAGAGCTGCTGCAGTAGCAGGATGAAGCAAGGGAGCCCTCTGCCTACCTGAACACAGATGTCCTCCAAGGAAAGGAAGAGCTAGTGTGAGGAGCATGTTGTTTGTTTGTTTTCTCCATGACCTGTACCTGCTGCATGTTTCTCATACTTAAGGAGCAATAAAGTCAGTGATCAAGTCATACTGGAACGCTCTGCAACACGGCTGGAACAGCTTCCTGGTGCTTTGTCTTTTTAGGAGTTGCATGCCTGAACCCATCTGGCTTCCCCCCCAATGGTGGTGAAGTGGAACCGCTCTTCTTCCCTGCCTCTGTCAGTGGTTTTACATTTTTGTCACCTCAGAAGGCAGGCCTTGGTAGGGCAATAAGTGAGTATCTGCCCTTGCTCAGTAGCTTCAGGGAGGAGGGAGTCGCCAGTTGTAGTATCTTGTTCTCTACTTAGCACTATGTATTCCTGGGTCAGAGCCAGGAAAAACCAACAGTGACAGGATGTGGAGTTCTAGGAGCGCTGTCTGGGTTGCGGATAGATTAGCCAGGACTAGTAGGTTCCTTTTCCGCTTATATAATGAGCAGAGCGGGCTGCAGCTCTCAGAGGTGCTGCTGTGCAGGCTGTCTGAGACAGGTGGCATGGTGCTTGGGCTGCCAAGGACAGGACTTGGTGCTGTTCTTGGTACTGCTGGACAACTGCTGGTGCAAGAACTGCCTGAGCATTCTGGTACTTCCTTATTATACATGCTGTGCTTATCCCGTGCCCCTTGAGAGGCTTCAACTGTAATCCAGAAGGCTCATGCCTTCAGTGGGATTCTGGGAAGAGAGTGTATTTTTAAACTCCAGGAAGTGTCTGAGGAACTACCACAGAACCCAGGTGCTAGGCATCTGGGCCATATGATCACAGCTCTTTGGAGGGTCTACGTTCCAAAGGTATGCCTACAGAGCCCAAGGCAGGGATAGTGCCTGGGCTCTGTTTAGTGTCATCTCAGCCAGCTAACATCACAGACTGAAAAACTACCGAAACACTAATTTAGGATGCAAGTTACCTTTTAGTTAATTGTGATCAATTCCTTGCTTCATATCAGTCTGATGTATAATCACTTAATCTTGCTGTAGTCAATAAACTTATTTGCTTCATCTAAAACAGTGCGTGTGGATTGAGTGTGTAGAGACATCACTTAGGGTGACAGAGCTGGTAAATATCAATTTCTTTGATAAATTGATGGAGAATGTAATGAGCTTGTAGGGTGCAGTGTACAGCAGTTCCTGGGATGGCATCTGGGACTGGGGATGTTTGCTGGGGTCAGTCCCATGAGCAGCTGACGAAAAGTGCTCCTTCATGCGGTCAGGGACCAATTCTTCACAAGAGGCTTGATGTGGACCAACCCAGGAGTGAGTGGTTCACACAGCAAAGCTAAATTGGAGCCCAAGGGTGAGGGATCAGCATGACACAGCTGCACACCAGTCCAGATTGCAGGGGGAAATGTCACATTATCTCACCACAAATTTTTGTATTTTAGGCAGGATAGAGTATGTTGTCCAACTTAAAAGGCACTTTCAAATCTGTAGTGTTAAGGATGATAATCTATTTCCATTCAAAGTAAAAACATATGGCATATAAAGGTTTTTAACTATCAAGATTTAGAAATGGCCTCAAAATTTACAGAATACTGCTACAAGTTCCTGCCGCTCTGGAATAGTTACCAAATATTTTAAGATGCTTACATATGTTTTAATCAACTACTTATGGCATGTAGCTCTTTGTAATATCCACCATTATTATCAAAAAAGGAAAAAAAATACTGTCTGAGAGCATATGGTATTACTTCCTCTGACCCCTCCGAAATGACTGATCTAAGGTTATGAAATCAGACAGCAAAGAACTAAAAGAATCAGTAAAAGTGCAGGGTGCAGCCAATTCTTATTAGCATAAATCCACACTAATATTAAATTGAGTTTTAAAAACCTAATTGAGCAGAGTTTTGAAGCTCGGTTCAGAGTGAGTGACATATCCATTGAAACAATATAGCTACCATGAACCTCTAATGAGCGGTGAGCCCTGCTGACTCTCTTTTTGGCCTTTTAAGAGCCCTGACATTAAAAAGAACAGTTCAATTAAGAGATCATTTCAGATCTTCGGAACATTGTGACTGGTTAATGGTCTTCCAGTGCAGGATATCTGCTGAGCTGTAAAGCCAGGGTATTTGCTTCAACATTTATTTTCTAAATGGGAGACAGCTCTCTGGTTGCAGTGTTGAGTCCATTGGTTATTAAAATTATTTAAAATATAGAGCTAGATACAGTATACATGGGGGTGGACTTTGAACACCTGCTAGAGAAGCTGCATTAATTGCACTCAGATTGAAGAACAGTAACAGTCAAAGAACGTTTCAGCCTATTTAAAACCCCCTTTAATGAAATTTGAGCACATTACACTTTTTAATTCTTTTCATTCCAAATGAGTTCTAACTTTCATCCAGCCTGCCATTGTCTCATTTACAGCATCATCCATTTTTCTTCCCTCAGCTAATGAGGTTTGGTCCCTCTTGTATTCATTCAAGAGGCTGTTCCAAAGGCCATTTTCCTAGCCCATTGCTTTGACCATTCCATTCCTCCACTGGCTCCTTCTTCTCTATCCTCAAATGAAAGCTACTTGTTGTCCTTTCAGTATTTGCTTCACTGATAGGAATAGAAAACCAGAGTCCAGCAGCAGGCAATATGACAGATTTATTGGAATCTTTTTCACATAAGCATCTATTGGGACCCGCTCCTCCTTTACACCAATAAATTTCCACACACCCCCGCTTCCTGATTTATCTCAGTTTTTATAGTGTATTTTAACCAATCATTTCTTTAATAATATTACAAGATTATTCTTTAACCAATTCTAACATTTCGTAACCTAATTCTTTAACCAATCACACCACCACCTTAACTGATTACAATGAATTATGAGACAGACAGACAAACAATCAAAGAACCAGACAGAAATCATTCAAATAGATAATAGAGAATTGGGCACACAAGGACAAAGCAATCAGGAGTTTAGATTTTACAACCACAACTGTTGACGTGTAATTCTTTTCCCAGGCCAGATGCTTACTCCTACGATCTTCCCTTTATTGGGAGGTGTTAGGCTGGATCACCTTCTTAAGAGCCTGGGATTAGATGCTATGTTGGAATGTGCATATGTAACTGCATGCTCCCCAGTTTCTGGCGGCCACTCCTGCCTCTGAGCTAGAGGACCATTCCCCAGACTGTCACAGTGAGAGAAGGCCTGTGGTTTTGTGGTTCTTTGTTTGGATAGTTCTGTAACTAGCTAAGTAAGAAGAACATACTTAAAAATCATAGGATCATAAGCCTTTACAGGCAGGCCTCAATATCTATATTCTAACACTTGTCTTAAATTCAGAGGCCATTCGCTGTCTGTCCCTGCCCTCCTTATCTTTGATATGCTCTCAAGATGTCAGCCTCTGATCCACCATCGTGCTGGCCTTCATAGTCTGCTTGTTACATTTTCAAACAAACATTTTTGTGCCTTCTTCTGTGTCGCTCCTCATGCTTGGATAGTTTACCTATAAACATTCTCAAAGTCTCCACACCGTTCTCCTTCACAACCCTCCTTAAAATTAGTTTTTGCTGTGATCGCTGGAAAGACCTGACAATAGTTAGGCTGCTGTGGTGCTGAGACCAGACCCTATCATAATGACCAATATTGTCATCTTATTTCCTCGTGCTCCCCCAGTCTGTTTATACCCCCTTTGAAAATATTTCAGGCTGACACGCCCAAAAAAGATAAAAAATTACTATGGCATTGCCACTCATCTGCACTGCTGGTGGTGGTGGTGCTGTCTTCAGAGCTGGGCTGCTGGCTGGGTGCGCAGGTCTGAATGCACCATCACCACCAGCAGGAGCACAGAAGTAAATATGACAATACCATGCTACAGGACACTAGCATTTTTTCCCTAGCATTTTTCTACCTGGACAGCTTTCCTGCTCACTCCTCTCTGGTTATGCCCCTCATCTCTCAGCCCCCTTTTGGATCAGGACCTCTAGGTTGAGAAACATTGGTCTTTAGACATGTGTTTTCTCTTATACCTATATTGTATGTTCTAGGGACAGAGACTGTCCTTTTGTACTGGGCACTGAATACACAAGCACCAGTGTGTTCTTGGTCTTATGTGCTCCTGCAATACAAACAATAATTAATAAATAATTTATCGTCATAAGTAGTACTATTGGACTTCTAAAAACTTTTAAGTGACCAAGGGTCTTTCAAGATCTGCATTGTCTATGGTGCTGCTCATAGAACAAGAGGCTGTAGGTTTTCGTTTGCCTCAGTTTAAAGCTCAGAGGAATATTTTCAAAGAAGATCTCAATAGACGCATTCTGAGCTGGGTAACTTGCCATTGTTAATACTGTTCTGGGAAGCCTGTTTTAGAGATCTGAAATACCTGGAGGAACTGTACAAAGCAGACAATAGCCATTCTTGAGACATTCTAAAGCCAGGAAGGTAAGGGAGCCATAGCTCATTAATGCAGTCAGCAAAGACAATTCTAGGTTTTATTGTAAACAGTAAATAAAATTGTTAAGCTAATTAAATTTCTGTGTATTGATAGAGGCAATTCCATAACTGTTTTAAAGTGTTTCATTATTCAATTTAAAATTAGGAGCCCAGTTAATTGTGTTTTTCTAGCATTAAGCATGTAGAGCAGCTTTAATAAGTGAGCTGTAACATTTGGAGAGTGATTTGTTTTACAGCACAGGCTATGTAAAGTACTTCAGTGTCAAGGAGAATGAGAGCTCAGAGCACTGGAATTTAAAAACATTGGAGTTAAAATGAAGGGGGGCACCTTAGAGAAGGAAATTTTACCCTTTAAAGCAAAATGAAATGCATTGCATTTTTCAGAAACATTTTGGTTCTTTTTTTGTTTTGTTTTCAAAAAGGATTAATCAGTTATATTATGCAGTAAAACCCATGTGCTGGAGAAATAAATAGCATTCATGGAAAAGTATAGAACATTTTAAAAAAGCATACATTATAAAACAAATGTTAAATCCTTTTATATTTCCTCTTCTACTACCATCTAGTACTTTGCAGGAACAGACTCGCTCAGTTGCCTTGCAGTCTTGTGTAATACTGTATTTTGCAACTTTAGTCTTTTAGTCAACATAATCTACACTTTTGTCATCTTTAGTCTATCTTAACAAATGGCTGACAAGTGTGTGCGTGCTGGGAAAGAACATGATTTTCCTTCACCTTCCTTCTCCCTGGGCTGATGATCAGAACAAAGATTGTGAGGGAGCTTAGATAAGCAGAAAGGAAGGAAACTGCAGGGTAATTTCTTTATTTTAGTTAATATAAAGCTTGGATGTGGAAACTTAAAATAATGTATCATTTTTGTAGACTATCAAGACATGTTCATTTTAAGTCTGATTTAAACTGAGAAAATAAACAGCTAGAGAATCTGGCTTTCAAATGTACTGAGCTAGCTAAGAGGAAGAAAGAGATACATATTGCATAGTGCTTTTACTGTAGCTTGAATAGGAGTGAAATTTGGACGTCTTTAACTGTGTAGCAGCTATTCTATATTGTAAGCTTTAATAATACTATTGATAGTTTTGCATTTCAATGATGCCTTCCGTCTGCGAGTCTCTTTGTGACCAAATCTGACTTCACCTCTGTAAAGGGAAGTATTCTCCACATTTTCAGATGGGGAAACTGAGTCACAGACATCCTCAGATGTGCCACTGGTCATCCAGTGAGTCAGCCACAGAGCTGACAATAGAGTACAGCTCTCCCAGCATCCAGTCCTGAATTCTTACTATATGACAGAATTTCAGATAACTGTCATATCAGAAAGGGATATTTGAGAGTAAGAGACGGTAGCTCTAAAAGAAGAGAGATCTGAGTACTTTTTTGTAACATTTCAGACTAGAGTTTTTTGTTGGAGATATATTTTTTCCTGTTTCATTTGGTGATATTTCCCAGTTTTCTCCTCCAATCTGAGCTATGCCTGTGGGGGTAGTTGGAAATTCGACAGTTGACTCAGTGTCATCTCTGACATAACAGCAGAAAAGGAAATTAAATTGGTCTTCTCAATATAAACTTTTATCATGAAATAAGGGAGAGTCAGTCCAGTAAAATTATTGTTGATAAAGAAGATGGAATGCTCTTCATGCCAGAATTTTCTTGGATTGAAGGAAGCTGAAATTTGTCAACAATATATAAATGGTAGCTTTCAGACAAGGTTGTAATGGAGTGTGTGAATGGTGCATTTTGACTGCTGTACGACAGAAAAAGCTTAGATTAATGTTTCAACTTGTTAATGGTTGAAAATGAATAGTTTTGTAATGAGTCGGAGGTAGCACAGACAGCTGGCTAATTGGCAGCAGTATGTTTTTTCATTAGGAGAGGACAGCTCTTTATAGAGAGCCTAGCCCTGTACTAAGACCATAAATGTTAAATGTAAAATGAAACGACCTATTACATGCCAGGAGCCCAGAGAACATGTATATGCAGCTTTGATTCATTTCCTTTCCCACTTCTTTTTTTGCCAGTGGGTTTAATTTCTTTAAATTCCAAATTGTTGCCTTTATGGCCCAGCAGTATTGCTTCATGCTCAGAAATTCAGAATCTAAGTTTTGGGTGATATTTCATATCCCTGGGGTTGATTAGGAAGTCGTACATTTCTACCTGAAGTGGGGATTTGATAGCAGTAGGCAGTGCTGTTGTAGGACAGATAATTGCCTCTGTTGATGAATGAGAAATGATGAAGCAGCTGCATCCAGTTTTACTTGGAGTGAGATGCTGTCTATAGGACAGAGATAGAATCGTAGATTCAAAGAAACTGGAAGGGACCATGACAGGTTATCGAGTCCAGTTCCCTGCACTCATGGCAGGACCAAGTGCCTCCATTAAACCATCCCTGACAGGTGTTTGTCCTACCTGCTCTTAAAAACCTCCAATCTAGGAGATTCCACAACCTGCCGAGGCAACTTATTCCAGTGGTTAATCACCTTGACAGTTAGGAATTTTTTCCTAATATTTAGGCTGAACCTTCCTTGCTGTAATTTAAGCCTGTTGCTTCTTGTCCTATCATCTGTGATTAAGGAGAACAATTTTTCTCCTTCTTCCTTGTAACAACCTTTTAGGTATTTAAGGCTGTTATCATATCCCCTCTGTTTCCTTTTTTCTAAACTAAACAAACCCAGCTCTTTCAATCTTTCCTCATAGGTCAAATGCTCCAGACCTCTAAACATTTTTGTTGCCCTTCTCTGGACTTTCTCCAATTTTTCCACATCCTTTTTTAAATGAGGCGCCTAAAACTGGACACAGTACTCAAGTTCAGGCCTAATCAGTGCAGAGTAGAGTGGAAGAATCACTTCTCGTGTCTTACTCACAATACTCCTGTTGATAAACCCCAGAATAGCGTTTGCTTTTTTTGCAACAGTATTACACTGCTGACTCATATTTAGCTCGTGGTCCACTATTACACCCAAATCCCTTTCTGCAGTACTCCTTCCTAGGCAGTCATTGCCCAATTTGTATGTGTGCAATGGGTTGTTCAATCCTAAGTGGAGTACTTGGCACTTATCTTTATAGAATTTCATTCTGTTTATCTCGCACCATTTCACTAGTTTGTCCAAATCATTTTGAATTGTGATCCTATCCTTCAAAGCACTCGCAACCTCTCCCAGCTTGGTATCATCTGCAAACTTTATAAGTTTGTTCTCAATGCCATCATCTAAGTCGATGATAAAAACGTTGAACAAAACCGGACCCAGGACAGATCGCTGCGGCACCCCACTCGTTATGTCCTTCCAGCCTGAATGTGAACCGTCGATAACTACTCTCTGGGAGCGGTTATCCAACCAGTTTTTCACCCATCTTATAGTAGCTCCACCTAGTTTGTTCCTCCCCTATTTATTAATGAGAATGTGATGTGAGACCGTATCAAATGCCTTACTAAAGTCTAGATATACCACATCTACCGCTTCCCCTCTATCCACAAGGCGCGTTACCATATCATAGAAAGCTATCAAGTTGGTTTGACATGATTTGTTATTGACAAATCCATGCTGACTAGCCCTAAGCGCCCTGTTCTCTTCCAGATGTTTGCAAATCAACTCCTTAATTATCTGTTCCATTATTTTTCCTGGAATAGATGGTAACATCTGTACTGGAGCTAGAGCTAATCGCACCTTTTTTGAATTTTGAGTTTTCTATGACCATTTAAATTTAATTTTCTTTGGGGGGCAGGGAGATGAGATGCAAACAATCGGTTGAAAATGTTGTGGGGTGTTTTGTCACATATGGAATTGATTGAAATTTTTGATATTCAAAAGTGGTGTTGAAGTTTTGACATTTTTTAGAAGTTTGAAAACCAGTAAACACCGTATACAATAATGGGAAACGGGATTTGTTAAAAGGTGCCCCCTCTGTGCCCCCACGGGCTCTAGTTTGTAGGTGATTGATGTCAGACAGATACGGTTTCAGGAAGTGAGTGGTTGGTGCATAAGAAACAGCATAAAAAAGCGAATACCAGTCTCCAGAAAGCTGTTGAAAAATCCAGCAACTCTTTCTGTGCACGAGTTTATGTAGAACTTTTGTTTACAATGGACTTAAAAACTGGTTTTAACTTTAAAAGTTTAGTAAGCAGTCCAAGTGTTGCAACTCCCACTATGTGATCCTGCCACCTGGAAAACCAGGATCTCCAGTGAATAGTGCCTGTTTGTGAGTAATGCTAGACGGATGTGATGCACTTTGCATGCTGGGGTATGTTTACACTGCAATAAAAAATCCATGCCAGCTGACTTCAGCTTTGTCTAAAGAGCTGTTTAACTGTGGTGTAGATGTTTGTGCTCAAGCTATAGCCGAGGCTTCAAGACCGTGCAAAGTGGGGGGTTCTCAAACCTTAGGGACCCTTAGTTTGTGTCCTGTGAGTCCATGTCATCTGTCATGAGCCCACCATTGGGTTTTTACTACAGTGTAGAGACACCCGTGGAGGATAGGAGACTCTGACAGTGCATGTTACAGTAGATTGCTGCTCTAGAGGGGAAACTTTTTGCTAAGCCCTTCTGCCATGGAATGTCCAGCATGGAGAGAAGGTTTAGAGTATATTTGTTGGTACTTCTGTGTCTTTTTCAAGAGGAAATACATGCTTATAAGGAATCTTTTTATTGGTTTCTCTTACTTACAGAGACGAAATGGAGAAGATATTCCAGTTGCCCAAACTAAAAATATCAATCACAGAAGATTTGCAGCTACCTTCAAGTTGCAAGAGGTGACCAAAACTGACCAGGATTTATATCGTTGTGTAACTCAGTCAGAGAGAGGCTCTGGAGTGTCCAATTTTGCTCAACTTATTGTTCGAGGTAAAGTTGCAAATGTTTTTGTTTTATGGAATTAAATACTCTTAACATGAATACATTATTACTTACACTTTTATTTAGCCCACAGATAGCATTATAAAATGACAGAAATCCTCATCAAAAGAAATTAAAGGATGTGGCTATGAAATTTTGACAGTCTGGTTTTTGACAAATGCTTTCCATAGAATGAGAGTCTATAAAAATGCCTTATAATGCAATGCATGTGAAATACCATACACCTTTCCACTCTCTTGCAGATAACATTGGTTGAGATGAGTACTGATTAATGTGTAGCCAATAATTTTACAAATATGAAAGTGTTCAATGTAATTAGTTAATTTTTACTTCTGAAAGGTTGTTTTGCCTTAGACAGCCTCACAGTGCAGCAAATCATAGACTTCTCCGTAACCTGAAAGATTCAGATGTATAAAATCTTCCTCAAATCTTGACCTATCTGAGGGCTACAAACATGTCTGGAGATTTTTCTCTCAGCCTGTTTGTAGGCAACAGTATGTTTGCTCCACCTCCTAAAATCCCAATACTTCAAATGAATTTCAGTCCACTCAGAAGCATGGTAGCCTGCTGCAGTGCAACCATGCCGTATGCTGAGAGAGTAAGATGTTATTTTTTAATGAGGCTTGGTGGCTGAGAAAGAAGGAACATTTTCTGTTTCAGTTGGCTTGTTGACCCTGTTTCTTGATTTGGGGTGACCTTGTTGGTAAATTTGCACCTGCCAGGCGTGGCAGTGGCTTAGAGTTTGTAATTTGGGGCAGTGGGGGATAAAGAGGCACTTGGTCTAGTCATGCGAACACAAGACTGCGATTCAAGACTACTATTTCAGTTCTCAGCTTTGAAACTCACTTGCTGTGGGGTCTGGGTCAAGTCACTTAACTTCTCTGTGGCTTTCTTTACTCAGCTGTTCAGTTACCTGCTAACACATTTGCAGTGACACTTAATTAATATTTTTATTGTCCTTTGAGACCCTCAAGTAAAAATGGATTGTGAAGTGCAAAATATTATTATTATTATTATTATTATTATTATTATTATTATTACAAAAACCATCATTAATTGGACCCAGCCATTTCCTTGCTGCACAGCTATGGGTTTGGATAATGCTGCCTCCTATTTTGTACTGTATGGTTTGTCATGTTGTTTCGTCTAATGGATCACTATACCATTTCCTCTTTGAATACGATAAGATGAATCCAATTGCAACATGAAAACTAATTTTTTACATAAATAATAAACTAAATCATTCAGGTATATTTGCCCAAGAAACGACTGATTTTTTTTTTTTCAGTTCTTTCCAGTGCAAGAAAAAAAAAGACAATAAAATAGTTTTTTTTAAAGTTTTGGAAAAACAAAGTAAAAATATTGAAATCCAGAGTAAAAATCAGCTTTATGATCTAATCATAGTTTGCTGGTAAATAACAATCTAGTCAATACATGCAGTTTATCTATATAGATTTTATTATTTTAAAGTTCAATTTTTTAAAAAAATATTATGTTGCCCTTTGTAGAGTTAGAAGCTGATGAATGTTGGCTATTTTACTCTATTTTAGTTAAATTTCTCTAACTTCCTTAAAAGTTTTTCTCCCAGTGCATTGGTCTATTTGATATCAGAATAAAAAAAAGGGGGGTATATAGGATTTGTAGCTCACTGTTATATTTGAAAAACAATATACAGTAATATATTTTCTTGTTTGTCTGGATAACAACTAAATAAATCTTGTTAGCCAAAAAAACATACCCTTGGGGATCAGCTACCTTGGTGTTAAAGCTATGCTGAAAATTAACTGTAATGACAGGTCCTATATCTCAGTGGCACTTTAAAGCTGACATCCTGCTACATGGATACAAAAGATGATAATTTTAAAGGAAATTTTTGGGCCACTGATATGAATTACCTTTAATAAGAGCTGGCATAGTATTGCCCATTGTCAAAGATGACCCAGGGGTAAGAGTTTATTAGTGCATTTCCTCCTAAACTCAAAGTGACAGGGCTTGCTTAGGGCCTTTTCGTTGCTGTTTGTAACAAATGAAAATTTCACTGTGGAATTCTCATGCTGAAGAGTATTGATCTATGTGCTCTCACAGCCAGAGGAAGGTGGGGGGGAGGGGAAATACGGTGAAACACAATTTATTTTGTCATGACTTCAGGATTGCTTCCAGATCATTCTGAGTAATGATAGTGTCTTCAGCTTGTGGAAGCCAAGCTTTATTGACAACACTGATTATTAGAGAGCAAGAGATGAACATCTGTTGCTCAGTGCGTCAAAATTTTGGTATGTGTATCTACGTGTGTGTAGAATACATACTTCAATACAGATATGTAACCACGGTGCAGTTTACTACTCAGCAAAGAATTTTAATTTTGATAATGAAAATTCCAATTTTACAACTTATATTATACTATGCAAATCATCATCTGAAAATCAGCACTTGATTATTCTTACAAGGAAATTATTTTTAGCTTATCTTCAGACTTCATTACCAGATTTTTTTTGGGGGGGGAGCAGAGGGAGTTCACGTTCAAGAATGTTATAACAAATT
>ML688988.1:0-27662 GCA_007922175.1 Pelusios castaneus
CTCCTCTCCCCCCCTTCCCTTCTCCCTGTGCGCTCTGCTCCCCACTCTCCTCCCTCCCCCCACGCGGGGTCCCCTCCCCCTCCCTTCCCTTCTCCCTGTGCGCTCTGCTCCCCACTCCCCTCCCTCCCCTCACCCCACATGGGCTCCTCTCCCCCTCTCTTTCTTGCCTGGGGTCCTTTCCTCTTCCCTTTCTCCGGGCTGGCTTCTCTCTCCAACCCACCCCGCCTGCCCCCCACCTTTCCTGTCCCCACATGCAGCGGCGCCCCTCCCCCCCCGCCCCTGCCCGGCCCGGGGGGGTGGCCCCCCCCCCCCCCTTCATTTCCCCACGGAGCTTCTTTCCTCTTCCGAGTCCCCAACCCACTCCCTTCCCTGTCTCTGCACGTGCAGGCAGGTCCTCTCCCCAATTCCATCCTCCCCCTTCCCTGTCCCCATATGGCTCCTTCCTTGTCCTCAACCCCTCCCCCTTCTGTCCCTGTCCCTGTGTGCGGGCCAGCATCTCTTCTCCTCCTCCCCCCTCCCTTCTCTTTCCCTGCTGGCCTGGGGCTCCCCTTCTGCGGGGCCGGCCGCATGCTGGTGGGGCTCCCTGACCCCTTCCCTGGCCCCCTCCTCACCTGAGGGGCTGAGTCAAGTCCCTGAATGCTGCTCTCCGGGCCAGACTACTCCCCCCTGCAGCTCTGAGCAGGGAGGAAGATTTAAAAGGGCCCTGGCCACCCTGCGCTCCCAGGCTCCTACAGCAGCACTCTGTGGGCCGGATGAAAGCTCTTGGTGGGCTGGACTCTGGCCCGCAGGTTGGACTAGCTTGCTCTAGCTCTTGGCAGAGCCAACAAGACATGGCCCTCCAGCAGCTAGACAAGCAGGGACGGGACAGTCCCCAGTCAGGACTCAGGTGGGATAAGAAGGGCTGCCTGCTCCTGGGTGCCACTGGGCTGGGAAAGGAGCTGCCTGGTGCTGCCCCAGAGGGGCCAGGGCCTCCCAGACTGACTGCCCCAGAGAGCTGAGGGGAGTGGGGCTGTGGCTGGGCAGTTCTGGGCCCAGGTGGCCGTGGCTGAGCTGAGTTTCCATGCACTGCCCTAAGGCGAGCCTGGGGTACAGCCAGGACACGCGGCTCTGAGCCAGGCAGGGCAACGCCTTGGGCAGAGCAGACCCGGGAAGAGACCAGCCCTAAGTCAGTAACTAGCGCTCTGGCTTAGCCAGGCTTGTGCTGGTAAAGGGCTCCCAGCTGGGGGTCACCTGCCCTGCCCCCCCCAGCCGGGAGCCTGCAGGCCCTAAGAGCACCTCAGCAACACCACTGATACTTCATTACATGGTCCCTGTGCCCCCAAAGCCCAGTCTGAGCTCAATGCTCCTGCCCATTGCCCTGAACCCACCCGCTCCCCATCCTCCCCTTCCCCTGAACTCATCCACCCCCTCCCCTGAACACACCCTGCCCCCATCCACCCCCTCCCCTGAACACACCCTGTCCCCCCATCCATCCCCTCTCCCCTGGACCCCCCTGCCCCTCTCCCCTGGACCCCCCTATCCATCCCCTCTCCCTTGACCTCCCTGCCCCCCCATCCATCCCCTCTCCCCTGGATCCACCCTGCCACCCAGCATCTCCTCTCCCCTGAACCTATCCTGGCCCCCATTCATCCCCTCTCCCCTGGACTCCCTTGCCCCCCAGCCTCTCCTGTCCCCTAAACCTACCCTGCCCCCCATCCTCCCCTCTCCCCTGGACCCCCTATCCATCCTCTTCCCTTCCCTGGACCCACCCTGCCCCCCATCCACCCCCGGAACACTCCTGCAGGGGGGAGCGGACGGGGCGACACGCTCGCTACTCCGGAGCAGGCTTATACCACTCGGAGGAAAGCAAGGAGTCTCCGGGGGCGGGGCTATGATGAACCCGGGAGGAAGGGGCGGGGCTATAGGCTCAGGGGCGGGGCTAAAATGAACCCGGGGAAGGGGCGGGGCTATAGGCTCAGGGGCGGGGCTATGATGAACCCGGAGGAAGGGGCGGGGCTATATGCTCAGGGGCGGGGCTATGATGAACCCGGAGGAAGGGGCGGGACTATATGCTCAGGGGCGGGGCTATGAGCCGGGGGCGGAGTTCGCTCTGACCCGACCCGTCGTGGCGCTATGGCCGCCTGTCTGCGTTCGCTGCTGCGCACGGCTCGCGCCCCGGCCCGCGCCCGCCTGCTGCTGGGGGCCCCGGCCCGGCTCTGCGCGGCGGGTGAGCAGCCGGGGTCGATCGTGGCCCGGCCGTGCGGGTCATTGCTGGGCTCCCGCGGTGCCGGCTCTCTCCCCGTGCCCGGCTGTCGGGCGCGATCCAGCCCCGCAGCCCGTGCTCAGCCCCCAGCCCTGGGCTTCCCACGCGCTATTGCGCTGGGCGGGCACGAGCCCCTCGCACCGCCTGTGTCCCCGCCTGGGGCCGGGCCGGCGGGGGTGAGGCCTTGTGCACTGGCCACGGGTCTCCTGCGCACGCCCTCTTCCCCGCCTGGCCCCGGGCCGGACTGGCTGAGCAGGCTCGGGGTGACTGTGCGGGGAGCCCTGTCTGCGGGGCCTCAGCTGACTCAGGGCATGTGGCTCTGGAGAAGGGAGCCTGTATGGTATGGGAGCCCCAGGGCGAGCCTTCCCTGCCTGCTCTGGCAGCGCGCCCTGGGCCGGCCGAGTGGCAAGGTGCGCCGGGGTACGGTGGTGTGATGCTGGTGCTAGGAGCTGCCACTCGTGGGAAAGCGAATGGCCTTTGGCAGCTGCTGGCTTTCAGGGGTTCCCACCGGCCCTTGCTTTGGAAGTGGGTCTTTTCTGACATCAGCCTTGTGACATGTGCCGGCCGCCCAGGCCCAAATCGCTCATCCGGCATTGCTGTGAGACGATGGAAAAACAAGTGTCTTTTTACTTGCCTGACGGAAGACTGACCCCAGCAAGCTCTGGCATTGTCGCAAGACGGTTAATTTCAGTTTGGAAATGCTAACTCTAGCCCGGTGTGTTCAGAGCCTTTTACACATTCCCCGGTTTGGTACTGTTGGTTTGCTGGACACTTGTTGAACGCTCTGGAAAACGTTTCGTCTTTGTGAAGTGTAGACAACGTACCCATCCGAGTACATGTGACAACAGCCTCAGAGAAAACGCAGGTGTAAACAGGACTGACAAAGACTAGGGTGAACACAGAGGGAATAACAGCGTTGCATGTGAAAGTATTCACTCTTCAGGAGGAGGAGTGGGGCTTCAGGGGAGATTTCATGAGGCAGAGGTAGTGGCTTGGCAAATTGGAATAAGGAAGATGGGGGTGAGAGATGGAACTAAAATAGTTGTAGGAGGAACAGTTGGCGTTACTGACTAGGGCAGGGGTCGGCAAACCCCTGCACACGCTGGCCCATCCTGAGCACCACGTGTCCCCACTCAGGCTCCCCCTGCTGGCTCCAGGTTCCCTGGCCGCATTTCCCCACTCCACCCTGTCGGGGGTGGAGGCTCCAGTCCCCGGGACCCTGACTCCACAGCAACGTCAGTGCTGTGGGGCAGGGGTGGAGCCTCCGGTCGGGAGCTCGGCTTGACGTGGTCTGGGAGCCAGTGCGGGCCTCTGGGGGCTGGTGCAGCCCAGCTCTGGGGCCAGTGCAGGGGCCTGGCAAGCCCAGCTTGGGGGTGCTAGTGTGGCCCTGTGCAGGGCTTCGGGGGGCCAGCGCAGCCCGGCTCGGGGGCCTGGCCAACCTGGCATGGGGGCTGGTGTGTGACTTGGAGGGGCTGGTGCGGAGTTCGGGGGGAGGCACGGTCCGGCTCTGGGGCTGGCATGGCCCGGCTCTGGGGCTGGCGTGGCCCAGCTCTAGGGCCTGGTCAGCCCAGCACAGGGGCCAGCGCGGGGTTCGGGGGGGCCGACGTGGCCCCGCTCTGGGGCCAGCTTGGGGGCCTGGCCGGGCCAGCTTGGGGCTTGGGCGTGGCCTGGCTCGGGGGGCCCGGCTTGGGGCTCAGGGGCTGGCACGGCCCAGCCTGGGGACCCCGCCACACCCAGAGTCCCTGGCCCCGCCCCCTTTTGGCGCCCGCCCCTGGCACCTTATGAGGGTGTGGGGGCGGGGCTGGCACGGGCCAGCAAAGGTTGCGACCCCTGCACTAGGGAAAAGGACTGGTGCAATAGGAGAATAGGTCGGAGGTGTTGCTGGATTAATACGCAGGGCTTTGCATAAAAATATTGTTCACATCTTCTCAATGAACTTCTTCTTTTAATGTTGAGAAAAGAAATTACAGCCAAATTCTTTTGATTGTAAGCCTACTGAGGAGCATTGGTGGGTTAAAATGAAAAGTGTCACAGGACTCCTTGTTTGTTTAACTCTGTTTAGTTTGTGTATATGTGGCTGGCAATTCTGGGCGTTGTAACTGCTAGATAACCACTGTTCCGGGGCATGCCTGGATTGCTTCTGCTGGTGTGTGGGTGGGTGGGGAAAAGTCCTATGGATGGATGCCCAGAGTGTGGGTGCGTGTGAGATTGGCTCCTGCGTGTTTCTTACAGGAAGTGAGTAACGAACAGCGTCCGGTGGCACTTTTAAAGACTAACAGATTTATTTATTGCATGAGCTTTCGTGGGAGAAAATTCTACTTCGTCAGACACTTTGAAGAAAAGCATCTGATGAAGTGACTGTGATATCACAAGTGTCAATGTCATTTGTGGAGGAAGCAACCAGAACAGCGGCAGCCCCTGAATGGAAAAGCACGTGGACCAGGAGTTCCTCCTTTGTGCCTCCTTAAGTGGGGGCCTTTTTTAAAATACCTGGAGACCCGTGAAAGCTCTGTATGAATTACGCTTAGCACTGGTCAGGGGAAAGACAGAAACACACACAGGAGTGACGTGTGTATAGAATGCTTTGATTCTGTTTACATTAGATGAGATCCTTTTATGAGACTTTCATTCTAATGGTGCATTTGTACATACCTAGTTCAGTTTACTGGGCCAGGTCACGTCCATTTTGTGTGTGGTTAATTTGGGAATTTGACTTCAAAAGACGCTGACTTCAAGGTCAACTTGAAATCACCCTCGTTTAAAGTCTCTTGTCCTGCAACGTGATGCTGGTGAAGTGGTTCCTGCCCAGAGCCCCTTGTGCAGCCCAGTGTTCCTGTAACTGACGGACTGGTGGGAAAACACATTTTCCCCTTTTTTCAGTTCTGCGTTATGCCTTTGATGGGACCTTGCAGAGTCAGCTTCATTGTTCCCCTGCCTCATCAGTGAGGGGGAGCTAGCTAATTGGAAAAAGAGCTTTATAAAAAGTAACAAAGGAATAGAAAAACCCTTCTATGCTTTAAAAAAAAAATTTAAGACTAAAACCCAGACTGATGGTGCCTTTATAGAGCATCAGAAATTGGGGGTTGGATTAGTTTTTAAAAATCCAACTGACTGTGCCCCTTCCAATCTAGCTGCAGCTAGTTTCATCAGTGGGTCCTGGGTGGTGCAGCTACTGATGAAGACGGATCAGGATAGAAAAATGGGTCCTGCCCAGGCCAGTTACAGTGAGGACAGAGCTTGAGTCCACGGTTGTCCGCATTCACAGAAGCCTAGGTAGGCAGCTTTTGTGATTTACAAACCTGTAAGGTGGGCCTTGATTTT
This sequence comes from Pelusios castaneus, assembly GCA_007922175.1. NCBI lineage: Eukaryota > Metazoa > Chordata > Testudines > Pelomedusidae > Pelusios > Pelusios castaneus. Next base: position 5,564 of record ML688988.1, read on the forward strand.
CATATCTGGTTGCCTGGCGGGGGACTATGACATCCGTATTTAGGCTCCTGTGTAGAAGCAGTGTGATTCCACTGCGTAGCTCACAGTGGTTCTGAGTGACTTGTAAGTGTGTAGCGGTTCTGAAATCCAGGCCATTTTGTTAAGAGCCAACCTATGGATTTTCGGGGTCCCAGTTTGAAAATGTTGTTTTGGATGGTTCCCCCAATATCAGAGGAGGCCAAGAAATGGGGCAGCATTCTCTCTAACACATCTCCAAGGTGAGTCTGGCTCCCCCTGCTAGATTCGACAGCCAAACCCCAAGGCCCTGCTTGGGACAGGGTTGCTATGGCCAAAATTGCCATAAAATCCCCATTTTGAGGGCAAGGCAAGGTTAAAAGGAGCAGATAGTCAGGGAGGAGTCTGTCAGACCTGCAAAGAGACACAGCACTAAATATGGCCGGACTGATTGAAGGGACGTGCAATGCATTTCACTGGAGGTTGTGCCATCTGCACCTTTTAACCCGGAACTGCCTTGAGTTCTTGCTGCTTTGCTGCAGGCTGTCATCCGGGGTGCACTGCTCCTGGCTGCTGTAGCTTGGATAAGGAATGTCCTTGAGGTGCGTGGCAGAGGACTTGCTGATGCCCCCGACTAGTGGCATCTCCCAGCAAGGGGGATTGGGTTTATGCCCCAGAATTACATTTTCATTTGCCACCTTTCCTGGACTGGGATCCAGGACTTTTAGGTTCAGTTCCAAGCTCTGCTATGTGTGGTGTGACCTTGGGCTACTCCTTACCCCGCAAGGCCTACCGATGAAATGGGCTAATGGTATGACCTGTCTTTGTAACCTGCTTCTTGCTCCTCTGACGAAAACTGCTAAATAAGAGCTGGAGGTAGATTATTTAAAAGTAGGTTCCTTCCAAATGGGATACCTGCTGCAGCCCTGTCTACCTGAGGCTGCAGACTCCCCAGTGCCTCTGCTGCTGCACAGAGCTTTCCCGAGCAGCAACGTAGTGAAATGATCGAGACTTGGGTTGGTTTGTATTGCTGCTGAGAACTGGCCCCTGCTGTGAAATAGACAGGAATCTCCCTGGGGGAGCTGTGAGTGGTGGCAAAGAGGGGCACTAGAGATGAGCCGGGGAGGGGACCAATGCTGAAGACCAAGGGAAGGGACAGAATAATAGAGGTCGTCTCTCCCAAGTCTCCCCACAGCACACTGGCCGAGAGGCGCTAGGAGAGGGTGCAGTAGAGGACTGACTACTGTGGGATGTCAGGCCTAGTTTGGGGTGGAAGAACAGACTGCTTCTCCGTTGCAGCAGGTAGGGAGGGCTTTCAAAACAGGGAGCCACCCAAGGTCCAGGGTAGCAGTGCCAGCAACCTGGGTGTGGGAAGCTGAGCTGCTCCCTGGACATTGCCCCCAAAGCCCTGTGCATTGTAGAACTCCAGGGAAAGCAGCAGGCGGGTGCTGACCGTGTGCTCATAGCCATGGGAAGACAGCCCAGTGCAGGGCTCTAGCCAGCTGAGCAGACTTGCACAGCCCAGAGTTGGCCCCACGCTGGTGCCATGGGGGGGGCGGGGAGCTTGCCCTCGCAGGCCAGGAGGGGGATCCCGGCCCGCCAGAAGGACAGAACCTCCCGTTGTTATCGTGACTGTGTGTCATTCCCCCGGCAGGCTCCCAGTTCCAGTACATCGTGGTAGAGAAGAAGGGGGCAAAGCAGAATGTAGGCGTGATCCAGCTGAACCGCCACAAGGCCTTGAACGCCCTCTGTGACGGCCTGATCAACGAGTTGAACCAGGCCCTGGACTCCTTTGAGAAGGACCCTCACGTGGGAGCCATTGTCATCACCGGCAGCGAGAAGGCCTTCGCAGGTAGGCAGAGAGCCTGCTCTGGGGCGGCTTGCTTAGCGCATCCTCTGGCGAGGTGGGTGGAAAGTGGAAATTCTGGCTGAAAGGTGCTTGGTTGTAGCTGGTTCCTGTTGCCGTTGGTTGGTGGTGGGCTTGGGGAGGCTGCCAAAGAGCTCTGGTTGATGGCTGCTGTTTTTGATCCTTTACCTCCCAGGGAAGAGGATGCGTGAGAACGTTGGGAAACTCTCCAGTCCGCTGGGAGTTTGTGGGGACCTGCTCAGTCGGTCCTTAGCGCTGAGTCGACGCACCGGGCATAGGGCAGTCAAATTGAGATACGCAAGTTATTTTAAGTAACCTGTGTGTTTCCCTTCGACTGCCGCTGAAAACAATGGGCAGGAGAGACCTGCCCTCGGAGGCAGGGTTTGAACCTGCAACTATTTCCTGATTAAGAGGCTGCTTTAAGTTTCAGCTAAATCACCACTTACTGACCCAAGGATGTTAGAGAGACCGGGGGGGGGGGGAGGGAATATCTTTTATTGGAACAACTTTTGTGGTGAGACAGATGAGCTTTTGAGCTCCTCATCCGATCTCCTGAATAACATCTAATATCCTGGGGCCAACAGGACTAGGACAACATGGGATCCAAAGATAGTCATTTCCCAGTTCATCCTAGCTACAAAATATTCTCTCTTTCAGCTGGAGCTGATATAAAGGAGATGCAGAACAGAACCTTCCAGGAATGTTATGGGGGCAATTTCCTTGCCCATTGGAACAGAGTCTCGACAGTCAGGAAGCCGGTCATAGCAGCTGTGAATGGATATGCTGTGAGTTTGGGTTTTTCATTCCTTAATCTAGTCCACAGTGCTGAACGCTTCTGGGTCTTTATCCTAGGTAACTTCTGTGTCATTGCCCCAGCCAGGTCCATGCAGATCCAGAAGCCAGTCTTAACTGGGAATTGTGGTGGACTTAATATACTTTTTATTGCAAGGGCTAATGGGAAGTGTTCCTGCTACCGTGGAATGAACCTTTATGTGGTTTGAATATTGGCGTTTATTTCCCTGATTACTAAAGGAAATGTTTCAGGGGTGGCATTGACAGAGATCCTCCCTCCCGATAGTTACACACAGAAACGCGGTGGAGTGTGAATGAAACGTAGGATGTTGTTTGATGAGCTGGGTAAGAAACTCAGGGATTGGAAATCTAAGCAGGAACTATTGAGGTCAAAGCTGCGTGATAAGGAAAGTGTATCCAAAGAACTCTGCATAAGCCATCCCCTCCTTCCTCCCTGCAGCTGCAGCTGTGGAAAAGTTTGCTCTTGCTTTGCTCTGCTTTCCTCCCTTGGGGGATGTCCAATCCCTCACCCCTAGTCCTCAGGGAGGAGAGGAGTGGGCTGTGGAATGCTTTGTATCAAACTGTTTCTCTTTGGGCTTGCTGAGTGAGGTCTGTGGCCCTGTGCTGCTTGGGGTATTGGGTGGGAACTTGGCAGAAGTGGCTTCATGTCCCGGTAAAGCCACAAGCTCTTTGGGTGATCGTGGACAAGTGATTTTATCTGCCATGTGCCTCAGTTCCTGCTGCCTGGGTGTGGATGAATACAGCACAGACTGTGAGGCTTCTCATCCCATGCCAGCAGAGCCAGGTAGGTAACTAGCTGGACCGGAAGAAACATTCATGTGCTCTGCTCCTTGTAACACACACCCCTTTTTCCCCTGAAGTTGGGCGGTGGCTGTGAACTGGCCATGATGTGCGATATCATCTATGCGGGAGAGAAGGCGCAATTTGGGCAACCCGAAATCTTGCTGGGAACCATTCCAGGTAACCCATACCAAGTATGCTCCTGCACAGCCTGGCATTTCCTAGTGGCGTTTGGGCCTGTGTCCATTTTCAGAGTATATATGTAATGCGAGAAATCCATAGGTCTAGTAGCTGCAAGATGTGTCTTCAGATGACTTTCTTGTCCATCAGAGGGACATCCCACCTCCTCTGGGGCTGTTGGGTCATCTGGAGCATAGTGTTCAGTAATTAGCCTGATTTACCCTCTGATTTTTGACCTGACCCTGCAGAGCAGCTGTCAATTACCTGATCACTTTAAAGATCCATAAAAAGAAAGGAATTCCTCAGCTTGCCCCATCTCAGGTGCTCAGGAAATGTTCTTGTAGAGATGCTCAGAATGCACCCTTTGCCTAGATCTGTGCAGTGGCTACATACAGAGTGACTGGCAAACAAGTGTGCTCTGTAACTCCCTGGGGGCGGGAGCATCCAGTGATGAAATAGCCAGGAGGTGGAAATGTGCTCGACTTTTACTGTATGATACATAAGGATCCAACAACTTGTTTCCGTGCCAACCCCTTCCTCCTCTTCTGGCTGTGCTGCTACATGTTGGGGTGTGAGTATGTGTGTGAGAGAGAGATCAGGGGCAAGCTAATTGTCATCTCCCTGATTGCCCTCAGGCGCGGGTGGGACTCAGAGGCTCACGAGAGCTGTGGGCAAGTCCCTGGCGATGGAAATGGTCCTCACCGGAGACAGGATCTCTGCTCAGGAAGCCAAAGAGGCAGGTAGGGCACAAACACGTTCACCTCCCCCATCCGCCAGGTCCGTTCTGCGGCACTGGATGAGGAGGAAGAGGAGGGTGCTGGTGATGGGGAGGTTTTGGACCCAAGCTGTGGCTGAGAGTGATCCCAGGGATGCAGCATGGATTCCACCTCAGCTACAGGTCTGGATGAGGTTCCTGGACTGGACAGGTGACTGCAACTGCTTGATCATGCCCTTCCCCAGAACACATGGCTCCTGGGGAGGGTCCCTGTCTGTGTCCCCATGGAAGCCGAGATCATCCCAGCTCTGTGCCTTGGGTACCAATCCAGAAGCGTTCCCAGCAGTCAATGAGAGTGTGGAGCAGGAGCCATCTTCCCCAGGCTGCAGACTCGAGGTGCCCCTTCGCTGTTGGGGCACATGGCCCTTCTCTCCTACAGCTGATTCCCTCACACTGATCCTGCCTCTGGCGGGTGCTTGCCAGCCTGGCGCTCCCAGTGCGGGGGTTCCTGAGGACGTGCTGCTTGGTGCAGTCTCCTCTGTCCAGTGATAAACCGTCCAGAGAAAGGAGGCATTATTGGACAGGATCCTTACAGTGTTAGAGCCCTGATCCCAGCTGGTGGTGATAGCTCAGGGGACTCTTCAGCCCAGCCCAGCCCAGCCCAGCAGGCCAGGGAGTCCCCGAGGGTCTGGACAGCAAGGACAGGGCTGCTCTTTGCACACCATGGCCCATAGGGCCTGGCCAGTGTGAGGTGCTGAGCCCAGCAGCTGGCTGAGTGGAGGGGACTGTGGAGCAGTGGTTAGGTGTGCACCGGAGCATGTCCCTGTGTTGACAGCAATCCTCTGCCCCACAGCTAAAGTAGCTGGGTAGCAGAGGGTAGCGACCCTTCCCCTGTTGCATCCCATGGGTGGAATTTGACCTCTGTCCCTGTAGTTGGGCTCAGCTCCTGGATCCCGCAGGGTCATTTGGACTCACTGCCAGGAGGGGAAGGGGAGCAGACGTCGCTCTGAACACTCATGTGGAGTGGGTGTGCGGAGATAGAGAGGGATCTCTATGCACAGTCACATCTCTGGCCGTAGTCACGCTTTGCTCCAGCTAACTGACCTGCGGTTCGTGGCTGGCGGCTTCTCTGGAACGCTCTACGTTACCGGTGCCAGACATTGCACCCCGGGCACAGCTGTCTGGCGAGGAGGGCGGCTCTGTGCTCTGATCTTTGGCATGGTGGCTGGCAGGAGCTGAGAACGTGTTCTTGGCTGGGGGCATCTGGAGGGGACACAGGAATGCTGAGTGCCAGGTGCAGACTTTTGTCCAGTAACTTCCTTCCTAGGCCTGGTCAGCAAAATCTATCCTGTGGAGAAGCTGCTGGATGAAGCCATCAGCTGTGGGGAGAAGATAGCCGGGAATTCAAAGCTAGTGACAGCTATGGCCAAAGAAGCTGTTAACGCAGGTACAAGCCGTACACAGTGAGGGCAGAGTGGGGGGTGGGTGCACTGGGCTGATGGCGGCTCCATGGCAGGCTGAGGTGCTCTGGGACCATGGAACCTGAGAAAAGGCGTCTCGGAATAGGATGCCTGAAAAAAGTACCATGGTTTCAGGGGCAGTGTGCCTGCCGGCCAGCGCCTATACACAGCTTTCATTCCAGGAGCACTCCCTGCTCCTCCAAGCGGAGGACAACAGCATTCAGAGGTCTAAACACATGGTAAACCTCCCTGGGATCACCCATCTTCACACGGAGGGCTGGCAGGCTGGAGGGGGGGCTTCCTTGGACACAAAGCCATGGCCATTTGCTGGATCAAAAAAGATGACTCAGGGTCTGTGCAAACTCAACCTTTTATATCAGGCACCTTGTTTGCCAGCCTGCTGAAAGCAGGTCAAAGCAGCCCCAGTTCCCAGGCAGGCAGGGCTCAAGGGCTGGTGTCTGCATGGTGATTTCAGAAACATGCAGATACATACCTGGCATTGACACCCTGGGCAGGAAAAGTGCATTCTGGGAGGAGAGGTCATCCTCTTCCTCTGAAGCATCAGGGGTGGCCATGGCTGGAGACGGGAGAATGGAGGAGGGCCAGGCTCTGCACTGGCCCTGACCATTCTGTTGCTCAGGGCCGTGGCTGCTTCTTGCTCACGTGCTCAGGGTCGGCTGATGACCATGTATGGGGCTGGGATAGAATTTCCCCCCAGCTCGGGTTGGCAGTGACCTTGGGGGCTTTTTTTTTTTTTTTTTGCCTTCCTATGCAGCACGGGTCACTTGCCAGGACTGTCTGGGTCTACCTCGCTAATCATTCCTCTGCCATTGCGAGGACTCGGCCCCTCCCATTGCCTGAGGCGCGTTTTGGTGGTTAGTGTCTGGAGGCAGGTGGGGTTGGTGGCCTGGACAGACAGGACGGCGGACTAGGAATCCAGCTCGGTGTGCAGGCTCACGTCTGGCCCCTCAGACCTGCCAGCTGTGCCTGTAACCTTGCAGACAAGACCCGAGTGCAGCTGCTGCAGTGACGTGCATGCAGGGCGTGAACAGAGACAAAATGCACATCAGGTTAACCCTTCTCTGCCGGCATCGTGGTCCCAGCGAGCCTCCTGTGCGCCACAGCCCCAGCCTGCTCCCGGAGAGCTCACACAGCACAGGCTGTGCTTGTGCAAGCCCGGGACACGTACTGGAAAACAAACAGGTGGGGAGGGCAGGGAGGCAAGCAGGCGGGAGGTTCTCTTAGTCCTCCTTTGTTTAAAGGCACTGGGCTTCAGGTGCAGCCCCTGTCCTCCAGATTTGAAGCAGCTGAGAATGAAATGGGGCAGGACGCAGAGGTGAGGTCTGGCCATCAGCTGGCAGAGATGGGGCAGTGCAAAAAACCCCCTCCAGTTCTCAGGTGGGGGGGGGTCCTTCCCAGGAAGCGGGCTGGATCCGATCCGTTCCCTCTCTCACCACGTCTGCTTTCTCTTCCAGCCTTTGAGATGACGCTAGCGGAGGGGAACAAAATGGAAAAAAGGCTTTTCCATGCTACCTTTGCTACGGTGAGTATAGACGCTGTCCTGCGGGCTGTTTGTCCATAGCGTGACTCTTGTGCGAACCCTGCCTCTGTGCCTGTCTCAGGATGACCGGAAGGAAGGGATGACAGCCTTTGTGGAGAAGAGAAAGGCAAACTTCACAGACTCCTGATGCCAGCGGGGCTGGTACGCTCTGTGGGCCTCGTCCTCTAGGAGCTGCTGAGATGGAGCCTCTGCCCTGATCCCCGTGGAGCGTGGGACTGACGAATAATGCGCCTGGCAGTAACCAGCACATGTTCCTAATCCTGTGCCGCTGCCCTGGGAGGAAGGGCATTTTGATTCACAAATGCTACATTACATGGGGCACTGGGCTAACGCCTGGCAGTGCCCCACCCAGCCTTCCATGTAATCAGCTGATGGGAGTGGGGAAAACACCTGATCTGAACCTCACGTGACTTGACACTTTTGTCTGTGGTAAGAAAATGTGAAATGGCGATTGTCACGTGATCTTTATTAAACGGGCTTCCTGGCCATGTTAGTCTTTGCCAGGGGAGGGCCGGTTCTGCCAGGGTGCGCCAAATGCTTAGGAGAGCTGGAGAGAAAGGAGGGCTCTGGTTAGTCACAGTGAGCGAAATGTCCTGTCACCGTGGCAGGGGTCGGGGTCCAGGCCCCATAGGTGCCATGGGGAAAATGCGTGTAACAAACAGGAAACCTCCAACTCCAAGGGTGATCTCCATCTGTAGTTTTCCCAGCTCTCAGTTGGTCCCGTTGTATGGGAAATGGGCTCCCTCGTCTCCTGTGGCGGTCTCTGGAGCCAGCTTGGCCCCTCTGCCGGCCAGCTTCTTGGGGCAGTGCTCTCCTGCGGGTCTCTGGAAGCCCCTTCGCTAGGTTAGTCTGATTTCCTAATGCTGGTGGCACCTGCCCGGCCCTGGCTTACCGCCGGGATTGCAGCCCTGGCAGCCTGGCGAATGTAGGAGTGGCCAGACTGCAGCAGAGCAGGGCTCCATTTCGTCCCATTGCTGACAGGGTGAAGGTGTAAAGAGCGAGGAGTGGGTATAACCCTATGGGTGTGTGAAGGATTGGTTTCCTGGGAGTGCGTTAGCTGCTGAAATACACTCCCTCCTGACCCCCGGCACAGAGCCCAAGCCTCCGCTGCCCGTGCCATCACAGCCACACTGTTGTTCTTAGTTCATTAGCTGGAGGAGAGCCGGCCTGTCTGCCTGCCTGCCTGGCAATAATGTCTCCTGTCTGCTGGGCCAGCGTACTGTGGGAGGCTCTGCTGCTGCTCAGATGATGAGTTCAGTTGAGGAGGGTAAATGGAGAGGAAGGAGAAGCTGCCTGGCCATTGAATATCTGCGCTGGCTCAGGTGTGCTCCCAGGGCATGGTTGAAATAGGTGTAGGAGCAGAGTTAAGGGAACTGAATGAGTGTGACATAGAATTCCTCAACTCTTTAAGTTTATAGCACTCTGGGCTTCCGTTATCACCTCTCCCTTTGTTACTCTCTGTCTGAACAGTTTAACCAAGTGGTTTTCCTGTGGGAATTTCCTTATGTACTCTATAGAGTCGAGGAAACATCCCGGTTCCATTGCTGCAAGGAAATGTCGATCCTCTCCCAGCCGGGTACATTGCAGGCTATTGATGCCCCTCTGTTTGCAGCTTACCATCTCAGCTGTGCCTGCAGCTGCCCTCTGAACATTAAACCCAGCCCCTCTGGCAATGGCCTTTTAGGGTCTGTTACCCCACCAAGCTCTGCTATGGCTCCTCCTTGTCTCTGGGGCTTGTCGGGTGACGAGGCCACAGCCATCTCCTGATCCCAGCATGGATTTTGAAGCCCCAGCAGATTCCAGCCACAGCTGTCGGATCCTGGCTGCCCTAGCAGTTCTTCTGTCCTCCTTGCCAATGGGCAGCGCTGTCTTCCCACCATGTGCGTTCACCCGGCTCAGACGGCTGGGGGGTGAGAACACTGGAGCCATGTGTGTGCTGCGACTTCTGGCGGGGGGATCCCAGCCACAAGTGATGCCAGATCAGCTAGGCCAGTCTGGGATCTCAGCTGACCTTGTTCCCTCTTGTGCAGGACAGAAGAGATGGCAAACGATCACCAGCTCACTTCTCTGCCACTCCCTGCTAACTGTTACCTTCCAGCTTCATGATTTCATGCTGCTTCGTACCTGGCGGGGCTTTAAAGGGCTTTCCTGGCTGTGTTTACTTTCGACGCCCATGTCTTGTTGATCAGAGGAGACTCTGAGACCTGGTCGGTTTATGACAGCAGAGAGGCCTGTGCGGTATTTTAGTGTGAGCTCTAACATGCTCTTCCACCGTTAGCACGGTGCCTGGGTGCCTTCCAGAAGTGCCGTGAGCAACACAGCGATTAGCCTTTACCTGTGCTTTTCCTCCTGAGGGGACAACGACACGCACTTTTAAGGGCTCTCTTCATTATTGAAGGCAGCTCAAAGATGTGCTGAGGACCAGCAGGGTGGGTCTGTGGGCTGCCACTAGGTGGGGCACAGAACTCTGTTGGGATTCCACGGGCCCTGAAACTTGGGGAAACAATGGAGGCTCCAGCTTTATAAGGTAACTAAAGTGAATAGGCAAAAACCTAAGAGTGAAGACACCCAAACAAATCAGATCAGCACCACATGCATCCAGTTGTCCCAGGGGATGGACATGGGGGTTCAGTATTCACACACTGGCCTGGGGAGAGGATGGTGGTAAGTTTGAGGACAGGCCTTGGTGTCTTTGGGCAGCCCTAAGGAAGCTCTGACTCCTGCAGACAGGCCCCACTCTTCCAGTACTCTGCCCCTCAGTCCATTGAGCCGATGGCTGTGTTTGTCACGGAACTTGAGGCTCGTGCAGATACGCTGGTTCAGGCCAGCATGTGCCTTGAAGATACTGACGAGCCCGTGGGTCTGATCTGACCTCACGGAGGATTCTGAAAGGCAGGACCGGCCTCTCAAGTTCAACGGCACTCCAGAGTTGTGTTCCCAAGGTAAAGATACAGGGCAGAAGCAGCTACCACCTTTGGCTAGTCCCAGCAAGTTGCCCCAAGCAAAGTGCATCACAGTCATCCTAACTTGGTGGGACCAAGACCCTGGGAGCTGGCGCTTTCACAGCAACTTCTTTCCTCCTTACTGCATCTCAGACATTTGAGTTAAAAACCAAACGGACTAACATTTTTTCCCCTTGCAGAGGCTCTGATCTCCCTTCCATGGGTCTGCGATGCACTCCATTAGCTCTCCAGGCCCTAGTGGAGCTGACCAGAAAGCTGTACAATAACAGATCCATTGGGGGGAACAGATCTCCATGAACAGCTGAGAGCCAGTCCTTGAGCACCGTGTGAGGGGAAAATGCTATTTTTCCTTCCAGTGCCAGCGGGGCTGGTGTCAGCCTCCCCTTTTATTATCCCCCTACCACCAGCTGGGATCAGGGCCTCCTGCGTGTGGCTCTGTTCGGACACGTGGGAGAGGGCCCCACTCCCAAAGGTTTATAGGCTCCTCGGCCAGGCAGATTCAAGGAGAGCTGCTATGTCTGCTGTACAGCTGGGAGCTGAGGCCTAGGGAGGGGCAGTGACTTAGCCAGGAAAGGTGGTGGCAGTGTGGGGGGCTAACGCTCAGATTTTCCTGCATTACTGCACTCACCACCCCACCTATGGTGTGTGCAGTGGCTTCTCTAACCAAGATTAAGCATCTGATCCCTGCACTGGAGACATCAGAACAGCTGTGTTTTCCCTGCTCTGATGACATCTGTCCTTGGAAAAGTCCCTTTCCAGGGCTGTTGGGGTCGGGAGAAAGCTTGGAACTAACTTGAGTGCCAAAGAGGCACCAAATACAGCCCCCTGACGTAGTTTTACAGAACCTCCAGCTGGCTGAGCCTGCCTCATGCGTTCCCTGCAGCCTGGCTGATTAATTTTGAGCACCTTGTTCAATGATGCTGGCTTCGATGTGGAAAGCAACCTGGTTGGGAACAGACTGCCTCCTTCCCCCCCCCCCCCCCCCCCCCTTCTCCCTCGCTAATCAGCATTGTCTAATTAGCTAAAACCACTTGGGCATTAACACCGTTCCTGTCCCAGCCGCCTCTCCTGCTTTCCCTGCTGATGGATGCCATTGTGCTGGGAGTGTTGGGTTTCCCTGCCGGCTTGGGACCTGTCATCAGCTGTATCCTGCAGGTCCAGTTACCCTGTGCCAGGGGGTTTTACACACCAACCCAAGAGGGCCCATTGTTCCCCGTCAACGGCCGACAGGAGCCAAGCCAGCTTCTTCATTGCTTTTCATTAGCTGAAATTGCTGCCTGGGGGTGCTGGCACCTGCTGGGCTCAGGCAGGGGGGGGGAGATGTGGTATTTGGGCACAGTGATGCAGCTTGGCCCTGGCAGAGCATGGAGCCTTGTGCTGCGACTGGCCAGAAATGCTGGTGGGGAAGCGCCTGCAGGGTGACCTAGGGTCAGTCACATTCCCGCTCTGTGCCTCGGTTTGCCCTGGGTGTAAAGCGGGGGTAGCCACCCTTCCTCCCTCCACAGGGCTGGCCTCAGCCTCTGGGGATGGGTCATGCTAAAGTCCTGGTTGCGTGGAAGTGAAGCTGATTCCCATCAAGCCCCAGTGGGGGCAGCCTTTCTTGGTCAGCTGCCATCCAAGCCCACCATGCTTCACCCTGGTGTCACTTGTCAGAGAGAGCCGTGCGGGGCTGTGGGACCAGAGCTCATGTTCTCTATCCAGCCTGTGTGTGGGTCAGACGGGGTCCAGCCTCCCTGCAGCAAGGACGGCGAGTTGGTAGCTGTGTGCGGGATAGGAAGCTAAGGGTCAGGACACCATTGGGCAGCACCCAGTGCGGTCTTGGGGCTAGGAGCCAGTTTGTGCAGAATTCCCAGGCTGTGGCCATACTAGGCAAAGCAGGAATGGATGCCTGGCTAAGGCCCTGAGAACTCCCTCTGTTACCCGAACACTAGGGCACGCAACCTTTCCCCAAATCTGTAGGGCCCAAGGCATAACCCTATTAAGGCACCCCCCACCCTTTCCCAATCTGTACGGCTCTGGGGGAAAGGCACCTACCCTTTCCCAAGTCACAGCTTAGGACTGAAGGTCACCCATTGCCAGACCGTAGAGCTCCAGGTGTAACCTGGTTAACTGAAGTACCCCCCCCTTTCCCAATCTGTAGGGCTCTGGGTAGAATTCTCTGTGGGTTTCCAGGATCTTTTGCTGGGAAGGAGCATTACACGCCTTAATTCTTATTTATTACCAATTACCAAAACAGAATACACACTCAGCATGCAACGCTCACCACTCCCAAATAGGGCAGACAAACTTCTCCTGGTGGCCAGGCAGGATTTGATCATCTGGGAACTCCAGCTTCTGCACAGTTTGCTTGGCAGGGTGTTGAAGACTGGCAGCTCTGATCTTGGGTTGTGTACGGAGTTGGGGTTCCAAAAAACTTCCTTTTGGACCGCAGTTTATACAGTGAAAACTTGGGTCCTGCTTGGCTGTACCTTAACCAATCGTTTTACTAACCAGCTACAAAACACCAATCCTAGCACACTATGAAACCATCCTTTAACCAATCATAACCCTCCACCTTAATTGATTTAAATAAGGCACTTAGTTATGCAACAGACAGAAACAATGAAAGAACGAGACTGAAATTGTTTAGACACACAAAGGAAAGTAGGGTCCATAAAGATAAAACAATAAGAAGTGTAGATTTTAGGACCACAAATGTTGATACGTTATGCCTTCCCAGACAGGAAGTTGTCAAGCAAAGTTTTCTTTAAACATCTAAACATTAGTTTCTCTGGTGGCGGTAAGAACCATTAGGATAGCATCACCTTCTCACCAGCCTGAGATTGCGTTGTTTTGAAGGAGTTTCAGGAATGTGAAGATTTGACCACGTTTCAGAGCTCACGGCTGCTGTCCCACATGGCTGTGACTGCTTAGCCCACAAACGAGGCCTTACACCTCACTCCCCATGCCCCAGTGGGCTCAGTCTGTTGAAAAGTCCCAGTCTTATTAATCTCCCCTCATAGTGAAGCTGTTTTATTCCCTTAATCATTTTAATTGCTCTTTTCTGTACCTTTCCCAATTCCGATACATCTTTTTTTGAGTCAGGATGACCAGATCTGCAGCAGTAATCACGATGTGGATGTGCTATAGATTTATAAAGGCAATAGGATATTTTCTGATTTCTCTCTCCCTTTCCTAAGGATTCCCAACATCTGTTAACTTGCTTGACTGCTGCAGCCCATTGAGCGCATGTTCTCAGAGAACTATCCATAGTGACACCAAGATTTCTTTCTTGTGCCAGGGCTGGCCAGCAGGGATGGATGGGAGTGCTGAGAGCGAGCAATGAGATTGGGGCCTGTGATGTGTCTGACAAGCAGGATACATGTGGGGTCTCAGCCCTGGTGATTCCTCAGTGCCTTTTGGGGCCAAGTGCTGGATAAGCCCAGGAGGGCTGGTCAAAGGGGAGGGTGGCTGGCTGCATTTTGCAGCAGGCGCAGGGAGGGTAAGGCCTGACTGGGAATTGAATTCCTCTTCGTTGGAATTCTGGCTCAACACCATAGGCCAGTGGTCTTCAACCTGAGTGATACCACCCACTAGTGGGCGTTTTGTGATTTTTGGTGGGCGCTACAAAAATGAAGGAAAGAGATAATGGCGATACTCATCCGGCTGTAATTTATAAAAAGTTTGTATGAATAATGAATGAATACATTTTGTTTGAATGAAATTTGTTTGATATCCTATTTAAAATATCAATTTAAAATTTAAATAAATTGAAAATTATAATTAACGATTAACAGTACGACAATTAACAATTAATTTAACGGCAGTGGCAATTTATAAAAAGTAACAATTTATGTAGGTGGGCGGTAAACTTGCTGCAAATGTGAAAATATTGAAAAACTGGGCACTGATCCAAAAAAGATTGAAGACCACTGCCTTAGCCCCACAGTCACCTCTTCTTGTTTGCAAGGGCAGGGCAGGACAGCTCCTGCATGCCAGAGGACACGGTCCTGCCCTGGGGTGGGAGATTTGCCTTCCCAGGCAAGACAGTTCATTTCCTTGCTCCTGCCCTGCATGCCAGGCCTCCCTTCCAGTAGTGTTCTCCTTCACCAAGGTTTCAGAGCCCCTGGAGGAGGGTGTGCCCCCAGGGAAAGCCCATATCCTGCACTCAAGTCCCATCCTGTAGGATTCTTTGCCCTGTCCGTTGCTCTTGCCCTAGCTGGGTCCTGCTCCCCCTGCATGGGCACGGGGCCATCAACAGGTAGCACCCCAGGCTCAGATGGGGGGTCTGTGTTTGTTTGGTCGGGGCAGCCTGAGCCTTGGTCTGCTGGGCTGGGCCAGGCCAGGCCAGGCTGAGCTATGGGGAGCTCCACGTCCTTTGTGGCTGCTGACCCATAGGAGGCCAGTGCCCCAGCCACCTGCCCTATATGGAGTCAGTGCTCCCATCCCAGTTATCAGTCCCCTGCTCCAGTGAGCTGCCCCAGTGGTGCCCAGTGCCCCCTGTCTAAGTGACCTATTCCATGTGGGGCCTAGTATCCCTTCTTCTGACATCTGCCCCCAGCACTTTGCCCCCCATGACCAGCCCTCTGCTACTGCCCTGTCCCCATTGTCCAGCCCACAGATACCAGCCCTCTGCCACTCCCTAGGCCCAGCCCCAGTGACCGACCCTAGTGATCAGCCCCTGTCTTTCAGTGATGTCCTGCTTGCCCCACCCCAGGGACCGGTTCCTGTGGGCTGGATTGTTCACCCATGGGTACAGTCACCAAAGAGACCCAGTGAAAGCCCAGAAAGAGTTAATGAGGCTGCGCTGGGACCAATTAACCAAATAGGTACCAGCTGAGGGGAATGAGCTGGTGCCAGGTGATGGGGCCCAGCTGAGAAGGAGCAGGGTGGGTAGAACAAAGCTGGGAAGTTGACAGGTAGTGGGATGTAGTGAGGGAACCTGTGGCTACTCTTAGAGTGCTAGATGGGGGAAAAGGCCCAGTCCTGTCCCCCAGATAACTGTGGGCTCAGGCCCTGTAGGCTGGGTTTATTCAGAGAATAGTTGAGTTGAAGCCTGAGAAGTAGAGCAGGAAAAGCTTAAGGGGATGTTGCAGACTGTGTCTGCTGATTGAAGGTCTCTCACTGGAACCTGGAGCAGAAGATGGTCCTGGTGGGCACTGCTAGCTGCTGGGGAAGTGGCACCATCAGGGCAGTGAAAAAGAAGATGGGTATTTTGGAAAGAGAGACACTGATAATCCCTGGAAGGTGAAAGTACACAGTGGCCTGGCTGGGAGCTGAGCCATGAAAGGAGAGCTCTGTGTTGTGCCAAGATATGGGGCAGAGTGAGCTGCACAAGGGGCCTTTGGACCTGGAAGGAGCTAAGAGGTCCCCTTAGGGGTGAGTATATCCTGTAGCTCCTACTCCCCCCTCCCTTCTGCCTCCCAATTGCTTCCCAGCTCCTGTCCCCCAGCAGCTGTGTTGCACTCTCTGTTTGGACTGCTGTAATGTTCCAGAGTTCAGCTCCTGCCTTGCAAACTCAGGTGCCTGCTGCTGTAGCCCCCCCCACCTGATCTGCTCACACACCACCATATAGTCTGCAGCTCACACCAAGTGTCTGTGTACCCACAGTCACATAGAGGTGGCCTTTGGCTACTGGGGGCCTAGGTGAAGGCCCATTGTGGGGGCCCTCATAGGCCCACAAGGGCTCCCTGCTGCCAGCCCCCCCCCATTCTGGCCCTGGCTCCCTGCCACTGGCTTCCTCCTCCTGCTGCTGTCTGAGGGAGATGTGGCTTTGGGGGTAAGTGAGACAGGCAATGGGGCCCCTTACTGCCTGGGACCTAGGCGTGTGCCTGCTTTGCCTACCCCCCAAAAGCGGCCTCTGTAGTCACACGCTTGCTTCCGCCACTCTTGGTTACCACTTGCAGCATCACCCCAGCACACTCCCTGTCCTCAGCTTTCCTCCAAAATGTGTTCTATACTGTCCAGGCCTCTCTGAGGAGATCAATGCACAACTATTTGCTACCCTAAATAGAGTTACCCCCACAGTTGATGGCGCTGGAGTAGTTTTGACTGAAGAATAGCAGCTTCCTTTAACTACAAGGCGATAGGCTCTAAGTAAGTACAAGTGGAAGGTATTAAGGTAAAAATGCTTACAAGAGACATAAAAGTAAAATGCTTCCTAGTATTAGTATTTAACACACTAGACTTCGTTCAAGGTGAAGTCTCTTAGCACAAGTTCCCAGTACCATTGCTAACCAAATTCTCAGCTCAGGGTCTGCTCCCAAATGCCACTGGCTGTTCCTCTGTCATCTTGCATGAAAGAGAGATGGTTAGGGAGAGTGATCTTGGGAGTGTTTTGCCCCTCACTTTATAGTCCAATCCCCCATTGAAATGCATTTTCCTAAGGATTACCTCTGGCTAAAATTTATCACCACTGTGAGGATGGTGGTGAAAGAGGTTTCACGCTGTTGTTTGTGAAGAGGCAGACCTGCTAGTCCCTGCCTCCCTTCCTTGCCAAAGAATGGCCGCTTGCTGAGTGATGCCCCATCAACTCTGATGACACCTGACTGGACGCAGCAGCCTGTCCTTTGAGAAACAGATTTATCCTCTCCCTGGAGTTGTCTGGAAGTGGTAAACCCACTTCAGGCTTGATTTCAGCTTGTGTTCCTTGAAGGTACCCAGACTGGGGCTATAACTGCAATACCGAATACTGAACTCTCACCATGCTTTATCCAGGAGGGCAGATGCATCATTCCCCTGGCACGAACAGGGAAGGGACTTGCCTAGGATCCCCCAGTTGGGCTGGGGCAGAGCCAGGGATAGAGCCAGAGTGGCAGAGCAGGGACCCCCACCCCTCTATGCCAGAGAGCTCTGGGAGCCTTCATCCTCTGCTGCCATTGGGCATTATCCCTGCCACAGGCTGAGGGTATGACTGCACTGAGCATGTGCAGTCCATGGCATCATAGGTTAGCCTCCATGCAAATGCCCCTGGGCAAGATCCTTGGCTGGGCACTACAGTCTGTGTTGCTACCCTGAGCCTTGACCTGTGTGACACTTGCACACACTTTGCTGGGCTAGTGTGCAGAAAGTGGGTATGTTGCTGTACCCAGTAAATATGTAGTCCTGGGGTCCTACCCAATGGACCCCCAGAGCACTGCCTATACTGAACCAGGGTCCACTTGCCCAGCCCCCATCCCTTGCTGGGGTACCCTCGATCACAGGTTCCCTACCCCTTGTCCAGTGCCTCTCCCCCTGCTGGAGCAAGCCAGCATGGTGGGCCAGGGCAAGGCCAGCCGGGACACTGGTACAGATAAGTGCCGGGAGATGGAGCCAATCTGGGTTGTGCTTGCCAAGGGTTCCCCATCTCCAGGCCCTGCATTGCTTATGGCAGTCACTCTGATGTAAAAGTGACACAGGTAGGTGTGCAATTGAGGAGCTGCATGGGGTGCCTAGCCAGAGCCCATGGTGCCTAGTAAAATTTCTAGTTCACTCAGTGCAAATAAGGGCAGGTCATGAACATGTGTGCCAAGGGGTCAGCTCCTGCTATCCCCTATGGCAATCACTGGGGGACACTGGCTGTACATGGGGCTGGCACTTCTCCTGTGCTCCAGGGAGGGAGTGGCTGCAAGGTTGGGTGGTTGGCTGCTGTCTAGTGAACTTTGGCCAGCCTCAGCCGAATCCCTGGGGGCTGCCCACATCTCAGCAGAACACCCCTTGTCCGGGCTGCCTTGCTGGAAATCTGGGCAGGGTGCCAGTGCATGGATAGGGCAGCACTGGTGATGGCATGGTAAACCCTCCCGAGGAGTCTTTTGGGGATCTTTGCTGCCCTCCTCCCTGCCCTATGCTGGTGCACTAGGAGTAGAGGCTGCTCAGTGCTGGCCCTTCACTCGCATGGGGAAGGGACCTCTGCACATTCCTGCAGCCCTGGACATGGGAAGCCAAGTGCACCCATCAAAAGAGAGCTGGGGTGAGCAGCCCTGCTCCCCTCTGCCTCTCCTGACGCTGTTGGCTGCCTGCACACTTTCTGCTACCTGCCATAGCTCCTCCTTTGAACCACCCCATGGGACAATAGGATGCATGTGGTGCCCATTGATGCCCCTCCTCCCTGGGCTGTGAGCCGGTGCTTTTCTAATCATCTTTGTTGTCTCTGTGTTCACAGCCTAATAGATCATGGGAGCCTGAATTCCTATCCTAGTGCAGCTATTGAAATGTGTCAGTTGGGGGTGGCTGGCAGGGTAAACCTCATCCTTCTGTCAGGAGCCTGCATTTACACCCCCGCCTGGGTCGGGGCTGGCATTCCTCTCTGCAGCTGTCAACCGCTCCAAGTCAGGGCTGTGCCATGGGACCCCAGCCTGATCCCTGCCAGCCAGGGACAAGCCTGGGGTAAAGCTCCTGATTTCCAGGGCTGTAAGAGAGAGCCAGCTGCACCCAGGGCAGAATACTCCATTCTTTCCCTGCTTTGCACCAGTGGGTACGGCAACTTTCGGGGACTAGCTGCGACTGCAACTCTTAGGAGGCTGGTGGTGTGAGGACATGCCCCTGTGCCAACCCCACAGGCCATGTGGATTGCTTGCTGGAAATCAGTGCCCATTGCACTGCAGCTTGCCTTTTTTGCATTGGGGCAGTGGCATTGCCTACAGAAGCCAGGCACACTCCTCAGCACGTGTGGATGGGGTGTCATTATAGACCAGGTGCTGTCCCCACTGTAGAGCAGACCACATAGAAGCTGGGGCCTCTAGCCTTAGGGACTAGGGTCACTTTGTCTGCAGGGCCAGGCCCCCCGTATTAAAAGCAGAGCCTGGGATTTGAAAACCACTGGCCCTCTTCTGACTTCCCTGATGAGCCACCCCAAGCTCAGGGAGTAAGCGGCCAGCGTTTCCAGCAGGAGGAGAAAGTAGGGCCAAAAACTGGACTGATGTAAGGACACCTGTATAATCTGCCAGTGTGGTGCCTGGTGCGGGCACTGCTATACTGGTATGAAAGAGCTGATAGCAGGTGAGCTAATCCTTCGGGGAAGGGAAATAAGTTGTGGTCTATCCCCTTTCTAGGGGGGGTCACCATGGCAAGTGAGGGCTGTGCTGATGAAATTCTAGCTAATCCCCTGGGGTTAACCCTCGCAGCTGGGAGAGGGCAGCAGGTGGGGGAGTTTCGTTTTGGGCTGCTTCTGTTCACAAGGGATATGTCAATGGATCTGAGGTGGAGTGGACAGGCTGGTGCCCCATGATCTATACGGGACAGATGTCATGTTTCTCTACTTCTCTAGGGGCAGCTGCTGGAAAGCCATTGCGTAGGGGGACGGCCAGCCATTATGTCAGAAGGGCCTGGCAGGCAGCACCTTGCACTAACCCATAGGGGCTCTGGGTCTTGGTCCCAGTTCTACCACTGGCCTGCTGGATGACCATGGGCATGTCCCGTCCCAACCCCTCCATGCCTCTGTTTTCCCCATCTATAAAAGGGGGCTGACCAGCTGGGAGAGGCCTGGATGAAAGTGAGAGTGATAATCACACTCCCATCTGCCCGTCAAAAGGGTCCTGATCCTGAGCATGACTTTAGTCCTGTCATCTTCCCCCACATGCTGTGCTCGTCAAGCGCTCCTGTCCTGGCTTGGGGGAGCACTGTTTAGCCTGCTTCTGCCATGCATTTCCAGTGTCCACCCAAAACCATTTGCGGGATAGGGAGCCTCGGGCCTGTTCAGCAAGGGGAAGGGAGATATTTTCAAAGGAACATCCGCCGAAAAATAGAGAGGAACTTCTGAGGCAGTGTCTGCTGGCGTGGTGGAAAATAAAGCGCTGACGAGAGTGAAGGGGTGGCATTTAGGCTGAATATTAACCAGCTGGGAGGTGGCAGGGAAAGCAGAGCATTGTGCTCACAAAATCCAAGGAAAAAAGAGCCAGGGCTGGAGGCAGCTTTCCTCACATTGCAGACCTAGTTAGCCCTAGCCAGGGTGGCCAGTTCCCAGCTGCCTGTGGGGCCAGCCCTGCACCCAGTACTCTTTCTCCCTGTAAAAAAGCTGGGCTGCAGTGTTTAGGGCCAGCGCTACTGTGTGTGCAGGGTTGGGCCCTTTGGCCAGTTAGAGGTGCAGCCTGTGCAGGGAAACAAATAGCCAGGGTTTGAAGTCGAAGAGAGAAAATCAGGAGATGAGGCAAGAAGTGTGGGCACTGCAGAGAGCTGGCCAGGACAGAACAGGCGGGATTTGGTTGGAAGAAATAGCCAAGCCTGGGATCTGCTGTGCCAGGGCTGGGAATGGGCACATGCGGCTCACCCTCTACCCTGGGCCTGACTGGCTGTGGCAGAGGAACAAGCATTGGGCCATTCCCAGCTGGCTCTATGGAGATGAGGGAGGCAGTAGCCCTGTGCTCATTACTGATGATGACTTGTTACTAATAATTATTAATAGCCATTTTTGTTGCATTAATATCTTAAATCCTGCTGGCCTGGGGTCCTGCCCCTGGATGGACTTTGGGGTGGCTCATGGATTGTTCTGCCTGGGGGGCCAGCAGGTGTCTGTCCCTCACAGCTCAGGTCAGGGGGTGAAGGTGCTGGCACAGGGGTCGGTGACTGAGGTGAGCACCATTAACTGAGCTCAGGGAGAGGTAATAAATGAATGAGGTGGGAGCAGCCTCTGAGCCCCTGGCCAGGCACGCTTGCAGCCTGGGATCTCACTGGGTTAGTGGGGCCCACAGAGGCTGGGGGGCCTGAGTGCGGCAGGGAGTGAGCTGGATGAGGGCTGGCACTGGCAGCTGCCCTGGGAGGGAACAAGGGGTGGTCTGTAGGTCAGGCCCTCTGGCAGGGCCCATGTCTTCTTGTTCCCGGAGTTACTCCCCGCCACATCCCCATCCTCTGCTGGGGGTGACAGTCACTCCGGCCCCATAGGCCCTAGAGCGCAGGGCATTGCACTCTGCCCGTGAATCCGGGCTAAGCTGCCCCCTGGCCAGTCCCTGCGTCTGGCTGTGACCCGTCTGGAGCACCCACGGGGACTCTCCGGCTGGGGGGCTCTACCAGGGGCTCCTGAGGGTGTAAGGCTGTTGCTGGGGCCCTGGGGTGATACCCTCCCAGCCTCCCCTTGCTGTGTGCCCAGGTGCCCATCCAGCCGGCCCAGGGAGCGGTGGGGCTGGCAGATGGGCAGGGCAGCCTCTGGCCCAGTCCCCCCGAATGGTCCCTGCTGTCTCGGTGCCACTGGGTGCAGCGCCCGCCCCGCTCTGCACCGCGCCGGCACCATGGCGGATCGGATTAGCGCACGGCCCCGTTCTCACCCCCCCTCCCCGCCTCCGCCCGCCCGGCCACGAATCGATTTGTTCGGGCATTCAGGGCCGGGCCCGCGGGAGCGCTCGTCTCAGCGCCGGGACAAAGGCCCGCAGAGGGGGCGGGGAGCTCCCGGCACAAAGCCCGAGCCGGAGCCGGAGCCGCTTTGAAGGCTTCCGCCCGGCGAGAGGTCAAACTAATAAATGTAGGGC
Source organism: Pelusios castaneus (assembly GCA_007922175.1). Classification (NCBI taxonomy): domain Eukaryota; kingdom Metazoa; phylum Chordata; order Testudines; family Pelomedusidae; genus Pelusios; species Pelusios castaneus. The sequence goes on from ML688988.1 coordinate 27,311, forward strand.
CGGGCCGGGCGCACAAAGGCGGGGAGCGCTGCAGCCGCCGGGACCCCCCCGCCGAGCGTCTGTGCAAAGGGGGGCCCGGGGCTGCGCCGAGAGAGGGGCTGGGAGCAGCGCACACAGCGCCGCCTCCCCCCGACGGCCAGCTGCTTCCCTCCCCCACACAGTGCCCCACTGCTCCCAGCCCCACACCCCTCCCCACACAGTGCCCCACTGCTCCCAGCCCCACACCCCTCCCCCACACAGCGCCCCACGGCTCCCAGCCCCACACCCCTCCCCACACAGTGCCCCACGGCTCCCAGCCCCACACCCCTCCCCCACACAGTGCCCCACTGCTCCCAGCCCCACACCCCTCCCC
>ML688989.1:0-27656 GCA_007922175.1 Pelusios castaneus
CTCCTCTCCCCCCCTTCCCTTCTCCCTGTGCGCTCTGCTCCCCACTCTCCTCCCTCCCCCCACGCGGGGTCCCCTCCCCCTCCCTTCCCTTCTCCCTGTGCGCTCTGCTCCCCACTCCCCTCCCTCCCCTCACCCCACATGGGCTCCTCTCCCCCTCTCTTTCTTGCCTGGGGTCCTTTCCTCTTCCCTTTCTCCGGGCTGGCTTCTCTCTCCAACCCACCCCGCCTGCCCCCCACCTTTCCTGTCCCCACATGCAGCGGCTCCCCTCCCCCTCTTCCCTTTCCCGGCATGGGCTTCTCTCCCCCACCTCCCCCTTCATTTCCCCACGGAGCTTCTTTCCTCTTCCGAGTCCCCAACCCACTCCCTTCCCTGTCTCTGCACGTGCAGGCAGGTCCTCTCCCCAATTCCATCCTCCCCCTTCCCTGTCCCCATATGGCTCCTTCCTTGTCCTCAACCCCTCCCCCTTCTGTCCCTGTCCCTGTGTGCGGGCCAGCATCTCTTCTCCTCCTCCCCCCTCCCTTCTCTTTCCCTGCTGGCCTGGGGCTCCCCTTCTGCGGGGCCGGCCGCATGCTGGTGGGGCTCCCTGACCCCTTCCCTGGCCCCCTCCTCACCTGAGGGGCTGAGTCAAGTCCCTGAATGCTGCTCTCCGGGCCAGACTACTCCCCCCTGCAGCTCTGAGCAGGGAGGAAGATTTAAAAGGGCCCTGGCCACCCTGCGCTCCCAGGCTCCTACAGCAGCACTCTGTGGGCCGGATGAAAGCTCTTGGTGGGCTGGACTCTGGCCCGCAGGTTGGACTAGCTTGCTCTAGCTCTTGGCAGAGCCAACAAGACATGGCCCTCCAGCAGCTAGACAAGCAGGGACGGGACAGTCCCCAGTCAGGACTCAGGTGGGATAAGAAGGGCTGCCTGCTCCTGGGTGCCACTGGGCTGGGAAAGGAGCTGCCTGGTGCTGCCCCAGAGGGGCCAGGGCCTCCCAGACTGACTGCCCCAGAGAGCTGAGGGGAGTGGGGCTGTGGCTGGGCAGTTCTGGGCCCAGGTGGCCGTGGCTGAGCTGAGTTTCCATGCACTGCCCTAAGGCGAGCCTGGGGTACAGCCAGGACACGCGGCTCTGAGCCAGGCAGGGCAACGCCTTGGGCAGAGCAGACCCGGGAAGAGACCAGCCCTAAGTCAGTAACTAGCGCTCTGGCTTAGCCAGGCTTGTGCTGGTAAAGGGCTCCCAGCTGGGGGTCACCTGCCCTGCCCCCCCAGCCGGGAGCCTGCAGGCCCTAAGAGCACCTCAGCAACACCACTGATACTTCATTACATGGTCCCTGTGCCCCCAAAGCCCAGTCTGAGCTCAATGCTCCTGCCCATTGCCCTGAACCCACCCGCTCCCCATCCTCCCCTTCCCCTGAACTCATCCACCCCCTCCCCTGAACACACCCTGCCCCCATCCACCCCCTCCCCTGAACACACCCTGTCCCCCCATCCATCCCCTCTCCCCTGGACCCCCCTGCCCCTCTCCCCTGGACCCCCCTATCCATCCCCTCTCCCTTGACCTCCCTGCCCCCCCATCCATCCCCTCTCCCCTGGATCCACCCTGCCACCCAGCATCTCCTCTCCCCTGAACCTATCCTGGCCCCCATTCATCCCCTCTCCCCTGGACTCCCTTGCCCCCCAGCCTCTCCTGTCCCCTAAACCTACCCTGCCCCCCATCCTCCCCTCTCCCCTGGACCCCCTATCCATCCTCTTCCCTTCCCTGGACCCACCCTGCCCCCCATCCACCCCCGGAACACTCCTGCAGGGGGGAGCGGACGGGGCTACACGCTCGCTACTCCGGAGCAGGCTTATACCACTCGGAGGAAAGCAAGGAGTCTCCGGGGGCGGGGCTATGATGAACCCGGGAGGAAGGGGCGGGGCTATAGGCTCAGGGGCGGGGCTAAAATGAACCCGGGGAAGGGGCGGGGCTATAGGCTCAGGGGCGGGGCTATGATGAACCCGGAGGAAGGGGCGGGGCTATATGCTCAGGGGCGGGGCTATGATGAACCCGGAGGAAGGGGCGGGACTATATGCTCAGGGGCGGGGCTATGAGCCGGGGGCGGAGTTCGCTCTGACCCGACCCGTCGTGGCGCTATGGCCGCCTGTCTGCGTTCGCTGCTGCGCACGGCTCGCGCCCCGGCCCGCGCCCGCCTGCTGCTGGGGGCCCCGGCCCGGCTCTGCGCGGCGGGTGAGCAGCCGGGGTCGATCGTGGCCCGGCCGTGCGGGTCATTGCTGGGCTCCCGCGGTGCCGGCTCTCTCCCCGTGCCCGGCTGTCGGGCGCGATCCAGCCCCGCAGCCCGTGCTCAGCCCCCAGCCCTGGGCTTCCCACGCGCTATTGCGCTGGGCGGGCACGAGCCCCTCGCACCGCCTGTGTCCCCGCCTGGGGCCGGGCCGGCGGGGGTGAGGCCTTGTGCACTGGCCACGGGTCTCCTGCGCACGCCCTCTTCCCCGCCTGGCCCCGGGCCGGACTGGCTGAGCAGGCTCGGGGTGACTGTGCGGGGAGCCCTGTCTGCGGGGCCTCAGCTGACTCAGGGCATGTGGCTCTGGAGAAGGGAGCCTGTATGGTATGGGAGCCCCAGGGCGAGCCTTCCCTGCCTGCTCTGGCAGCGCGCCCTGGGCCGGCCGAGTGGCAAGGTGCGCCGGGGTACGGTGGTGTGATGCTGGTGCTAGGAGCTGCCACTCGTGGGAAAGCGAATGGCCTTTGGCAGCTGCTGGCTTTCAGGGGTTCCCACCGGCCCTTGCTTTGGAAGTGGGTCTTTTCTGACATCAGCCTTGTGACATGTGCCGGCCGCCCAGGCCCAAATCGCTCATCCGGCATTGCTGTGAGACGATGGAAAAACAAGTGTCTTTTTACTTGCCTGACGGAAGACTGACCCCAGCAAGCTCTGGCATTGTCGCAAGACGGTTAATTTCAGTTTGGAAATGCTAACTCTAGCCCGGTGTGTTCAGAGCCTTTTACACATTCCCCGGTTTGGTACTGTTGGTTTGCTGGACACTTGTTGAACGCTCTGGAAAACGTTTCGTCTTTGTGAAGTGTAGACAACGTACCCATCCGAGTACATGTGACAACAGCCTCAGAGAAAACGCAGGTGTAAACAGGACTGACAAAGACTAGGGTGAACACAGAGGGAATAACAGCGTTGCATGTGAAAGTATTCACTCTTCAGGAGGAGGAGTGGGGCTTCAGGGGAGATTTCATGAGGCAGAGGTAGTGGCTTGGCAAATTGGAATAAGGAAGATGGGGGTGAGAGATGGAACTAAAATAGTTGTAGGAGGAACAGTTGGCGTTACTGACTAGGGCAGGGGTCGGCAAACCCCTGCACACGCTGGCCCATCCTGAGCACCACGTGTCCCCACTCAGGCTCCCCCTGCTGGCTCCAGGTTCCCTGGCCGCATTTCCCCACTCCACCCTGTCGGGGGTGGAGGCTCCAGTCCCCGGGACCCTGACTCCACAGCAACGTCAGTGCTGTGGGGCAGGGGTGGAGCCTCCGGTCGGGAGCTCGGCTTGACGTGGTCTGGGAGCCAGTGCGGGCCTCTGGGGGCTGGTGCAGCCCAGCTCTGGGGCCAGTGCAGGGGCCTGGCAAGCCCAGCTTGGGGGTGCTAGTGTGGCCCTGTGCAGGGCTTCGGGGGGCCAGCGCAGCCCGGCTCGGGGGCCTGGCCAACCTGGCATGGGGGCTGGTGTGTGACTTGGAGGGGCTGGTGCGGAGTTCGGGGGGAGGCACGGTCCGGCTCTGGGGCTGGCATGGCCCGGCTCTGGGGCTGGCGTGGCCCAGCTCTAGGGCCTGGTCAGCCCAGCACAGGGGCCAGCGCGGGGTTCGGGGGGGCCGACGTGGCCCCGCTCTGGGGCCAGCTTGGGGGCCTGGCCGGGCCAGCTTGGGGCTTGGGCGTGGCCTGGCTCGGGGGGCCCGGCTTGGGGCTCAGGGGCTGGCACGGCCCAGCCTGGGGACCCCGCCACACCCAGAGTCCCTGGCCCCGCCCCCTTTTGGCGCCCGCCCCTGGCACCTTATGAGGGTGTGGGGGCGGGGCTGGCACGGGCCAGCAAAGGTTGCGACCCCTGCACTAGGGAAAAGGACTGGTGCAATAGGAGAATAGGTCGGAGGTGTTGCTGGATTAATACGCAGGGCTTTGCATAAAAATATTGTTCACATCTTCTCAATGAACTTCTTCTTTTAATGTTGAGAAAAGAAATTACAGCCAAATTCTTTTGATTGTAAGCCTACTGAGGAGCATTGGTGGGTTAAAATGAAAAGTGTCACAGGACTCCTTGTTTGTTTAACTCTGTTTAGTTTGTGTATATGTGGCTGGCAATTCTGGGCGTTGTAACTGCTAGATAACCACTGTTCCGGGGCATGCCTGGATTGCTTCTGCTGGTGTGTGGGTGGGTGGGGAAAAGTCCTATGGATGGATGCCCAGAGTGTGGGTGCGTGTGAGATTGGCTCCTGCGTGTTTCTTACAGGAAGTGAGTAACGAACAGCGTCCGGTGGCACTTTTAAAGACTAACAGATTTATTTATTGCATGAGCTTTCGTGGGAGAAAATTCTACTTCGTCAGACACTTTGAAGAAAAGCATCTGATGAAGTGACTGTGATATCACAAGTGTCAATGTCATTTGTGGAGGAAGCAACCAGAACAGCGGCAGCCCCTGAATGGAAAAGCACGTGGACCAGGAGTTCCTCCTTTGTGCCTCCTTAAGTGGGGGCCTTTTTTAAAATACCTGGAGACCCGTGAAAGCTCTGTATGAATTACGCTTAGCACTGGTCAGGGGAAAGACAGAAACACACACAGGAGTGACGTGTGTATAGAATGCTTTGATTCTGTTTACATTAGATGAGATCCTTTTATGAGACTTTCATTCTAATGGTGCATTTGTACATACCTAGTTCAGTTTACTGGGCCAGGTCACGTCCATTTTGTGTGTGGTTAATTTGGGAATTTGACTTCAAAAGACGCTGACTTCAAGGTCAACTTGAAATCACCCTCGTTTAAAGTCTCTTGTCCTGCAACGTGATGCTGGTGAAGTGGTTCCTGCCCAGAGCCCCTTGTGCAGCCCAGTGTTCCTGTAACTGACGGACTGGTGGGAAAACACATTTTCCCCTTTTTTCAGTTCTGCGTTATGCCTTTGATGGGACCTTGCAGAGTCAGCTTCATTGTTCCCCTGCCTCATCAGTGAGGGGGAGCTAGCTAATTGGAAAAAGAGCTTTATAAAAAGTAACAAAGGAATAGAAAAACCCTTCTATGCTTTAAAAAAAAAATTTAAGACTAAAACCCAGACTGATGGTGCCTTTATAGAGCATCAGAAATTGGGGGTTGGATTAGTTTTTAAAAATCCAACTGACTGTGCCCCTTCCAATCTAGCTGCAGCTAGTTTCATCAGTGGGTCCTGGGTGGTGCAGCTACTGATGAAGACGGATCAGGATAGAAAAATGGGTCCTGCCCAGGCCAGTTACAGTGAGGACAGAGCTTGAGTCCACGGTTGTCCGCATTCACAGAAGCCTAGGTAGGCAGCTTTTGTGATTTACAAACCTGTAAGGTGGGCCTTGATTTTCATATCTGGTTGCCTGGCGGGGGACTATGACATCCGTATTTAGGCTCCTGTGTAGAAGCAGTGTGATTCCACTGCGTAGCTCACAGTGGTTCTGAGTGACTTGTAAGTGTGTAGCGGTTCTGAAATCCAGGCCATTTTGTTAAGAGCCAACCTATGGATTTTCGGGGTCCCAGTTTGAAAATGTTGTTTTGGATGGTTCCCCCAATATCAGAGGAGGCCAAGAAATGGGGCAGCATTCTCTCTAACACATCTCCAAGGTGAGTCTGGCTCCCCCTGCTAGATTCGACAGCCAAACCCCAAGGCCCTGCTTGGGACAGGGTTGCTATGGCCAAAATTGCCATAAAATCCCCATTTTGAGGGCAAGGCAAGGTTAAAAGGAGCAGATAGTCAGGGAGGAGTCTGTCAGACCTGCAAAGAGACACAGCACTAAATATGGCCGGACTGATTGAAGGGACGTGCAATGCATTTCACTGGAGGTTGTGCCATCTGCACCTTTTAACCCGGAACTGCCTTGAGTTCTTGCTGCTTTGCTGCAGGCTGTCATCCGGGGTGCACTGCTCCTGGCTGCTGTAGCTTGGATAAGGAATGTCCTTGAGGTGCGTGGCAGAGGACTTGCTGATGCCCCCGACTAGTGGCATCTCCCAGCAAGGGGGATTGGGTTTATGCCCCAGAATTACATTTTCATTTGCCACCTTTCCTGGACTGGGATCCAGGACTTTTAGGTTCAGTTCCAAGCTCTGCTATGTGTGGTGTGACCTTGGGCTACTCCTTACCCCGCAAGGCCTACCGATGAAATGGGCTAATGGTATGACCTGTCTTTGTAACCTGCTTCTTGCTCCTCTGACGAAAACTGCTAAATAAGAGCTGGAGGTAGATTATTTAAAAGTAGGTTCCTTCCAAATGGGATACCTGCTGCAGCCCTGTCTACCTGAGGCTGCAGACTCCCCAGTGCCTCTGCTGCTGCACAGAGCTTTCCCGAGCAGCAACGTAGTGAAATGATCGAGACTTGGGTTGGTTTGTATTGCTGCTGAGAACTGGCCCCTGCTGTGAAATAGACAGGAATCTCCCTGGGGGAGCTGTGAGTGGTGGCAAAGAGGGGCACTAGAGATGAGCCGGGGAGGGGACCAATGCTGAAGACCAAGGGAAGGGACAGAATAATAGAGGTCGTCTCTCCCAAGTCTCCCCACAGCACACTGGCCGAGAGGCGCTAGGAGAGGGTGCAGTAGAGGACTGACTACTGTGGGATGTCAGGCCTAGTTTGGGGTGGAAGAACAGACTGCTTCTCCGTTGCAGCAGGTAGGGAGGGCTTTCAAAACAGGGAGCCACCCAAGGTCCAGGGTAGCAGTGCCAGCAACCTGGGTGTGGGAAGCTGAGCTGCTCCCTGGACATTGCCCCCAAAGCCCTGTGCATTGTAGAACTCCAGGGAAAGCAGCAGGCGGGTGCTGACCGTGTGCTCATAGCCATGGGAAGACAGCCCAGTGCAGGGCTCTAGCCAGCTGAGCAGACTTGCACAGCCCAGAGTTGGCCCCACGCTGGTGCCATGGGGGGGCGGGGAGCTTGCCCTCGCAGGCCAGGAGGGGGATCCCGGCCCGCCAGAAGGACAGAACCTCCCGTTGTTATCGTGACTGTGTGTCATTCCCCCGGCAGGCTCCCAGTTCCAGTACATCGTGGTAGAGAAGAAGGGGGCAAAGCAGAATGTAGGCGTGATCCAGCTGAACCGCCACAAGGCCTTGAACGCCCTCTGTGACGGCCTGATCAACGAGTTGAACCAGGCCCTGGACTCCTTTGAGAAGGACCCTCACGTGGGAGCCATTGTCATCACCGGCAGCGAGAAGGCCTTCGCAGGTAGGCAGAGAGCCTGCTCTGGGGCGGCTTGCTTAGCGCATCCTCTGGCGAGGTGGGTGGAAAGTGGAAATTCTGGCTGAAAGGTGCTTGGTTGTAGCTGGTTCCTGTTGCCGTTGGTTGGTGGTGGGCTTGGGGAGGCTGCCAAAGAGCTCTGGTTGATGGCTGCTGTTTTTGATCCTTTACCTCCCAGGGAAGAGGATGCGTGAGAACGTTGGGAAACTCTCCAGTCCGCTGGGAGTTTGTGGGGACCTGCTCAGTCGGTCCTTAGCGCTGAGTCGACGCACCGGGCATAGGGCAGTCAAATTGAGATACGCAAGTTATTTTAAGTAACCTGTGTGTTTCCCTTCGACTGCCGCTGAAAACAATGGGCAGGAGAGACCTGCCCTCGGAGGCAGGGTTTGAACCTGCAACTATTTCCTGATTAAGAGGCTGCTTTAAGTTTCAGCTAAATCACCACTTACTGACCCAAGGATGTTAGAGAGACCGGGGGGGGGGGGAGGGAATATCTTTTATTGGAACAACTTTTGTGGTGAGACAGATGAGCTTTTGAGCTCCTCATCCGATCTCCTGAATAACATCTAATATCCTGGGGCCAACAGGACTAGGACAACATGGGATCCAAAGATAGTCATTTCCCAGTTCATCCTAGCTACAAAATATTCTCTCTTTCAGCTGGAGCTGATATAAAGGAGATGCAGAACAGAACCTTCCAGGAATGTTATGGGGGCAATTTCCTTGCCCATTGGAACAGAGTCTCGACAGTCAGGAAGCCGGTCATAGCAGCTGTGAATGGATATGCTGTGAGTTTGGGTTTTTCATTCCTTAATCTAGTCCACAGTGCTGAACGCTTCTGGGTCTTTATCCTAGGTAACTTCTGTGTCATTGCCCCAGCCAGGTCCATGCAGATCCAGAAGCCAGTCTTAACTGGGAATTGTGGTGGACTTAATATACTTTTTATTGCAAGGGCTAATGGGAAGTGTTCCTGCTACCGTGGAATGAACCTTTATGTGGTTTGAATATTGGCGTTTATTTCCCTGATTACTAAAGGAAATGTTTCAGGGGTGGCATTGACAGAGATCCTCCCTCCCGATAGTTACACACAGAAACGCGGTGGAGTGTGAATGAAACGTAGGATGTTGTTTGATGAGCTGGGTAAGAAACTCAGGGATTGGAAATCTAAGCAGGAACTATTGAGGTCAAAGCTGCGTGATAAGGAAAGTGTATCCAAAGAACTCTGCATAAGCCATCCCCTCCTTCCTCCCTGCAGCTGCAGCTGTGGAAAAGTTTGCTCTTGCTTTGCTCTGCTTTCCTCCCTTGGGGGATGTCCAATCCCTCACCCCTAGTCCTCAGGGAGGAGAGGAGTGGGCTGTGGAATGCTTTGTATCAAACTGTTTCTCTTTGGGCTTGCTGAGTGAGGTCTGTGGCCCTGTGCTGCTTGGGGTATTGGGTGGGAACTTGGCAGAAGTGGCTTCATGTCCCGGTAAAGCCACAAGCTCTTTGGGTGATCGTGGACAAGTGATTTTATCTGCCATGTGCCTCAGTTCCTGCTGCCTGGGTGTGGATGAATACAGCACAGACTGTGAGGCTTCTCATCCCATGCCAGCAGAGCCAGGTAGGTAACTAGCTGGACCGGAAGAAACATTCATGTGCTCTGCTCCTTGTAACACACACCCCTTTTTCCCCTGAAGTTGGGCGGTGGCTGTGAACTGGCCATGATGTGCGATATCATCTATGCGGGAGAGAAGGCGCAATTTGGGCAACCCGAAATCTTGCTGGGAACCATTCCAGGTAACCCATACCAAGTATGCTCCTGCACAGCCTGGCATTTCCTAGTGGCGTTTGGGCCTGTGTCCATTTTCAGAGTATATATGTAATGCGAGAAATCCATAGGTCTAGTAGCTGCAAGATGTGTCTTCAGATGACTTTCTTGTCCATCAGAGGGACATCCCACCTCCTCTGGGGCTGTTGGGTCATCTGGAGCATAGTGTTCAGTAATTAGCCTGATTTACCCTCTGATTTTTGACCTGACCCTGCAGAGCAGCTGTCAATTACCTGATCACTTTAAAGATCCATAAAAAGAAAGGAATTCCTCAGCTTGCCCCATCTCAGGTGCTCAGGAAATGTTCTTGTAGAGATGCTCAGAATGCACCCTTTGCCTAGATCTGTGCAGTGGCTACATACAGAGTGACTGGCAAACAAGTGTGCTCTGTAACTCCCTGGGGGCGGGAGCATCCAGTGATGAAATAGCCAGGAGGTGGAAATGTGCTCGACTTTTACTGTATGATACATAAGGATCCAACAACTTGTTTCCGTGCCAACCCCTTCCTCCTCTTCTGGCTGTGCTGCTACATGTTGGGGTGTGAGTATGTGTGTGAGAGAGAGATCAGGGGCAAGCTAATTGTCATCTCCCTGATTGCCCTCAGGCGCGGGTGGGACTCAGAGGCTCACGAGAGCTGTGGGCAAGTCCCTGGCGATGGAAATGGTCCTCACCGGAGACAGGATCTCTGCTCAGGAAGCCAAAGAGGCAGGTAGGGCACAAACACGTTCACCTCCCCCATCCGCCAGGTCCGTTCTGCGGCACTGGATGAGGAGGAAGAGGAGGGTGCTGGTGATGGGGAGGTTTTGGACCCAAGCTGTGGCTGAGAGTGATCCCAGGGATGCAGCATGGATTCCACCTCAGCTACAGGTCTGGATGAGGTTCCTGGACTGGACAGGTGACTGCAACTGCTTGATCATGCCCTTCCCCAGAACACATGGCTCCTGGGGAGGGTCCCTGTCTGTGTCCCCATGGAAGCCGAGATCATCCCAGCTCTGTGCCTTGGGTACCAATCCAGAAGCGTTCCCAGCAGTCAATGAGAGTGTGGAGCAGGAGCCATCTTCCCCAGGCTGCAGACTCGAGGTGCCCCTTCGCTGTTGGGGCACATGGCCCTTCTCTCCTACAGCTGATTCCCTCACACTGATCCTGCCTCTGGCGGGTGCTTGCCAGCCTGGCGCTCCCAGTGCGGGGGTTCCTGAGGACGTGCTGCTTGGTGCAGTCTCCTCTGTCCAGTGATAAACCGTCCAGAGAAAGGAGGCATTATTGGACAGGATCCTTACAGTGTTAGAGCCCTGATCCCAGCTGGTGGTGATAGCTCAGGGGACTCTTCAGCCCAGCCCAGCCCAGCCCAGCAGGCCAGGGAGTCCCCGAGGGTCTGGACAGCAAGGACAGGGCTGCTCTTTGCACACCATGGCCCATAGGGCCTGGCCAGTGTGAGGTGCTGAGCCCAGCAGCTGGCTGAGTGGAGGGGACTGTGGAGCAGTGGTTAGGTGTGCACCGGAGCATGTCCCTGTGTTGACAGCAATCCTCTGCCCCACAGCTAAAGTAGCTGGGTAGCAGAGGGTAGCGACCCTTCCCCTGTTGCATCCCATGGGTGGAATTTGACCTCTGTCCCTGTAGTTGGGCTCAGCTCCTGGATCCCGCAGGGTCATTTGGACTCACTGCCAGGAGGGGAAGGGGAGCAGACGTCGCTCTGAACACTCATGTGGAGTGGGTGTGCGGAGATAGAGAGGGATCTCTATGCACAGTCACATCTCTGGCCGTAGTCACGCTTTGCTCCAGCTAACTGACCTGCGGTTCGTGGCTGGCGGCTTCTCTGGAACGCTCTACGTTACCGGTGCCAGACATTGCACCCCGGGCACAGCTGTCTGGCGAGGAGGGCGGCTCTGTGCTCTGATCTTTGGCATGGTGGCTGGCAGGAGCTGAGAACGTGTTCTTGGCTGGGGGCATCTGGAGGGGACACAGGAATGCTGAGTGCCAGGTGCAGACTTTTGTCCAGTAACTTCCTTCCTAGGCCTGGTCAGCAAAATCTATCCTGTGGAGAAGCTGCTGGATGAAGCCATCAGCTGTGGGGAGAAGATAGCCGGGAATTCAAAGCTAGTGACAGCTATGGCCAAAGAAGCTGTTAACGCAGGTACAAGCCGTACACAGTGAGGGCAGAGTGGGGGGTGGGTGCACTGGGCTGATGGCGGCTCCATGGCAGGCTGAGGTGCTCTGGGACCATGGAACCTGAGAAAAGGCGTCTCGGAATAGGATGCCTGAAAAAAGTACCATGGTTTCAGGGGCAGTGTGCCTGCCGGCCAGCGCCTATACACAGCTTTCATTCCAGGAGCACTCCCTGCTCCTCCAAGCGGAGGACAACAGCATTCAGAGGTCTAAACACATGGTAAACCTCCCTGGGATCACCCATCTTCACACGGAGGGCTGGCAGGCTGGAGGGGGGGCTTCCTTGGACACAAAGCCATGGCCATTTGCTGGATCAAAAAAGATGACTCAGGGTCTGTGCAAACTCAACCTTTTATATCAGGCACCTTGTTTGCCAGCCTGCTGAAAGCAGGTCAAAGCAGCCCCAGTTCCCAGGCAGGCAGGGCTCAAGGGCTGGTGTCTGCATGGTGATTTCAGAAACATGCAGATACATACCTGGCATTGACACCCTGGGCAGGAAAAGTGCATTCTGGGAGGAGAGGTCATCCTCTTCCTCTGAAGCATCAGGGGTGGCCATGGCTGGAGACGGGAGAATGGAGGAGGGCCAGGCTCTGCACTGGCCCTGACCATTCTGTTGCTCAGGGCCGTGGCTGCTTCTTGCTCACGTGCTCAGGGTCGGCTGATGACCATGTATGGGGCTGGGATAGAATTTCCCCCCAGCTCGGGTTGGCAGTGACCTTGGGGGCTTTTTTTTTTTTTTTTTGCCTTCCTATGCAGCACGGGTCACTTGCCAGGACTGTCTGGGTCTACCTCGCTAATCATTCCTCTGCCATTGCGAGGACTCGGCCCCTCCCATTGCCTGAGGCGCGTTTTGGTGGTTAGTGTCTGGAGGCAGGTGGGGTTGGTGGCCTGGACAGACAGGACGGCGGACTAGGAATCCAGCTCGGTGTGCAGGCTCACGTCTGGCCCCTCAGACCTGCCAGCTGTGCCTGTAACCTTGCAGACAAGACCCGAGTGCAGCTGCTGCAGTGACGTGCATGCAGGGCGTGAACAGAGACAAAATGCACATCAGGTTAACCCTTCTCTGCCGGCATCGTGGTCCCAGCGAGCCTCCTGTGCGCCACAGCCCCAGCCTGCTCCCGGAGAGCTCACACAGCACAGGCTGTGCTTGTGCAAGCCCGGGACACGTACTGGAAAACAAACAGGTGGGGAGGGCAGGGAGGCAAGCAGGCGGGAGGTTCTCTTAGTCCTCCTTTGTTTAAAGGCACTGGGCTTCAGGTGCAGCCCCTGTCCTCCAGATTTGAAGCAGCTGAGAATGAAATGGGGCAGGACGCAGAGGTGAGGTCTGGCCATCAGCTGGCAGAGATGGGGCAGTGCAAAAAACCCCCTCCAGTTCTCAGGTGGGGGGGGGGTCCTTCCCAGGAAGCGGGCTGGATCCGATCCGTTCCCTCTCTCACCACGTCTGCTTTCTCTTCCAGCCTTTGAGATGACGCTAGCGGAGGGGAACAAAATGGAAAAAAGGCTTTTCCATGCTACCTTTGCTACGGTGAGTATAGACGCTGTCCTGCGGGCTGTTTGTCCATAGCGTGACTCTTGTGCGAACCCTGCCTCTGTGCCTGTCTCAGGATGACCGGAAGGAAGGGATGACAGCCTTTGTGGAGAAGAGAAAGGCAAACTTCACAGACTCCTGATGCCAGCGGGGCTGGTACGCTCTGTGGGCCTCGTCCTCTAGGAGCTGCTGAGATGGAGCCTCTGCCCTGATCCCCGTGGAGCGTGGGACTGACGAATAATGCGCCTGGCAGTAACCAGCACATGTTCCTAATCCTGTGCCGCTGCCCTGGGAGGAAGGGCATTTTGATTCACAAATGCTACATTACATGGGGCACTGGGCTAACGCCTGGCAGTGCCCCACCCAGCCTTCCATGTAATCAGCTGATGGGAGTGGGGAAAACACCTGATCTGAACCTCACGTGACTTGACACTTTTGTCTGTGGTAAGAAAATGTGAAATGGCGATTGTCACGTGATCTTTATTAAACGGGCTTCCTGGCCATGTTAGTCTTTGCCAGGGGAGGGCCGGTTCTGCCAGGGTGCGCCAAATGCTTAGGAGAGCTGGAGAGAAAGGAGGGCTCTGGTTAGTCACAGTGAGCGAAATGTCCTGTCACCGTGGCAGGGGTCGGGGTCCAGGCCCCATAGGTGCCATGGGGAAAATGCGTGTAACAAACAGGAAACCTCCAACTCCAAGGGTGATCTCCATCTGTAGTTTTCCCAGCTCTCAGTTGGTCCCGTTGTATGGGAAATGGGCTCCCTCGTCTCCTGTGGCGGTCTCTGGAGCCAGCTTGGCCCCTCTGCCGGCCAGCTTCTTGGGGCAGTGCTCTCCTGCGGGTCTCTGGAAGCCCCTTCGCTAGGTTAGTCTGATTTCCTAATGCTGGTGGCACCTGCCCGGCCCTGGCTTACCGCCGGGATTGCAGCCCTGGCAGCCTGGCGAATGTAGGAGTGGCCAGACTGCAGCAGAGCAGGGCTCCATTTCGTCCCATTGCTGACAGGGTGAAGGTGTAAAGAGCGAGGAGTGGGTATAACCCTATGGGTGTGTGAAGGATTGGTTTCCTGGGAGTGCGTTAGCTGCTGAAATACACTCCCTCCTGACCCCCGGCACAGAGCCCAAGCCTCCGCTGCCCGTGCCATCACAGCCACACTGTTGTTCTTAGTTCATTAGCTGGAGGAGAGCCGGCCTGTCTGCCTGCCTGCCTGGCAATAATGTCTCCTGTCTGCTGGGCCAGCGTACTGTGGGAGGCTCTGCTGCTGCTCAGATGATGAGTTCAGTTGAGGAGGGTAAATGGAGAGGAAGGAGAAGCTGCCTGGCCATTGAATATCTGCGCTGGCTCAGGTGTGCTCCCAGGGCATGGTTGAAATAGGTGTAGGAGCAGAGTTAAGGGAACTGAATGAGTGTGACATAGAATTCCTCAACTCTTTAAGTTTATAGCACTCTGGGCTTCCGTTATCACCTCTCCCTTTGTTACTCTCTGTCTGAACAGTTTAACCAAGTGGTTTTCCTGTGGGAATTTCCTTATGTACTCTATAGAGTCGAGGAAACATCCCGGTTCCATTGCTGCAAGGAAATGTCGATCCTCTCCCAGCCGGGTACATTGCAGGCTATTGATGCCCCTCTGTTTGCAGCTTACCATCTCAGCTGTGCCTGCAGCTGCCCTCTGAACATTAAACCCAGCCCCTCTGGCAATGGCCTTTTAGGGTCTGTTACCCCACCAAGCTCTGCTATGGCTCCTCCTTGTCTCTGGGGCTTGTCGGGTGACGAGGCCACAGCCATCTCCTGATCCCAGCATGGATTTTGAAGCCCCAGCAGATTCCAGCCACAGCTGTCGGATCCTGGCTGCCCTAGCAGTTCTTCTGTCCTCCTTGCCAATGGGCAGCGCTGTCTTCCCACCATGTGCGTTCACCCGGCTCAGACGGCTGGGGGGTGAGAACACTGGAGCCATGTGTGTGCTGCGACTTCTGGCGGGGGGATCCCAGCCACAAGTGATGCCAGATCAGCTAGGCCAGTCTGGGATCTCAGCTGACCTTGTTCCCTCTTGTGCAGGACAGAAGAGATGGCAAACGATCACCAGCTCACTTCTCTGCCACTCCCTGCTAACTGTTACCTTCCAGCTTCATGATTTCATGCTGCTTCGTACCTGGCGGGGCTTTAAAGGGCTTTCCTGGCTGTGTTTACTTTCGACGCCCATGTCTTGTTGATCAGAGGAGACTCTGAGACCTGGTCGGTTTATGACAGCAGAGAGGCCTGTGCGGTATTTTAGTGTGAGCTCTAACATGCTCTTCCACCGTTAGCACGGTGCCTGGGTGCCTTCCAGAAGTGCCGTGAGCAACACAGCGATTAGCCTTTACCTGTGCTTTTCCTCCTGAGGGGACAACGACACGCACTTTTAAGGGCTCTCTTCATTATTGAAGGCAGCTCAAAGATGTGCTGAGGACCAGCAGGGTGGGTCTGTGGGCTGCCACTAGGTGGGGCACAGAACTCTGTTGGGATTCCACGGGCCCTGAAACTTGGGGAAACAATGGAGGCTCCAGCTTTATAAGGTAACTAAAGTGAATAGGCAAAAACCTAAGAGTGAAGACACCCAAACAAATCAGATCAGCACCACATGCATCCAGTTGTCCCAGGGGATGGACATGGGGGTTCAGTATTCACACACTGGCCTGGGGAGAGGATGGTGGTAAGTTTGAGGACAGGCCTTGGTGTCTTTGGGCAGCCCTAAGGAAGCTCTGACTCCTGCAGACAGGCCCCACTCTTCCAGTACTCTGCCCCTCAGTCCATTGAGCCGATGGCTGTGTTTGTCACGGAACTTGAGGCTCGTGCAGATACGCTGGTTCAGGCCAGCATGTGCCTTGAAGATACTGACGAGCCCGTGGGTCTGATCTGACCTCACGGAGGATTCTGAAAGGCAGGACCGGCCTCTCAAGTTCAACGGCACTCCAGAGTTGTGTTCCCAAGGTAAAGATACAGGGCAGAAGCAGCTACCACCTTTGGCTAGTCCCAGCAAGTTGCCCCAAGCAAAGTGCATCACAGTCATCCTAACTTGGTGGGACCAAGACCCTGGGAGCTGGCGCTTTCACAGCAACTTCTTTCCTCCTTACTGCATCTCAGACATTTGAGTTAAAAACCAAACGGACTAACATTTTTTCCCCTTGCAGAGGCTCTGATCTCCCTTCCATGGGTCTGCGATGCACTCCATTAGCTCTCCAGGCCCTAGTGGAGCTGACCAGAAAGCTGTACAATAACAGATCCATTGGGGGGAACAGATCTCCATGAACAGCTGAGAGCCAGTCCTTGAGCACCGTGTGAGGGGAAAATGCTATTTTTCCTTCCAGTGCCAGCGGGGCTGGTGTCAGCCTCCCCTTTTATTATCCCCCTACCACCAGCTGGGATCAGGGCCTCCTGCGTGTGGCTCTGTTCGGACACGTGGGAGAGGGCCCCACTCCCAAAGGTTTATAGGCTCCTCGGCCAGGCAGATTCAAGGAGAGCTGCTATGTCTGCTGTACAGCTGGGAGCTGAGGCCTAGGGAGGGGCAGTGACTTAGCCAGGAAAGGTGGTGGCAGTGTGGGGGGCTAACGCTCAGATTTTCCTGCATTACTGCACTCACCACCCCACCTATGGTGTGTGCAGTGGCTTCTCTAACCAAGATTAAGCATCTGATCCCTGCACTGGAGACATCAGAACAGCTGTGTTTTCCCTGCTCTGATGACATCTGTCCTTGGAAAAGTCCCTTTCCAGGGCTGTTGGGGTCGGGAGAAAGCTTGGAACTAACTTGAGTGCCAAAGAGGCACCAAATACAGCCCCCTGACGTAGTTTTACAGAACCTCCAGCTGGCTGAGCCTGCCTCATGCGTTCCCTGCAGCCTGGCTGATTAATTTTGAGCACCTTGTTCAATGATGCTGGCTTCGATGTGGAAAGCAACCTGGTTGGGAACAGACTGCCTCCTTCCCCCCCCCCCCCCTCGCCCCTTCTCCCTCGCTAATCAGCATTGTCTAATTAGCTAAAACCACTTGGGCATTAACACCGTTCCTGTCCCAGCCGCCTCTCCTGCTTTCCCTGCTGATGGATGCCATTGTGCTGGGAGTGTTGGGTTTCCCTGCCGGCTTGGGACCTGTCATCAGCTGTATCCTGCAGGTCCAGTTACCCTGTGCCAGGGGGTTTTACACACCAACCCAAGAGGGCCCATTGTTCCCCGTCAACGGCCGACAGGAGCCAAGCCAGCTTCTTCATTGCTTTTCATTAGCTGAAATTGCTGCCTGGGGGTGCTGGCACCTGCTGGGCTCAGGCAGGGGGGGGAGATGTGGTATTTGGGCACAGTGATGCAGCTTGGCCCTGGCAGAGCATGGAGCCTTGTGCTGCGACTGGCCAGAAATGCTGGTGGGGAAGCGCCTGCAGGGTGACCTAGGGTCAGTCACATTCCCGCTCTGTGCCTCGGTTTGCCCTGGGTGTAAAGCGGGGGTAGCCACCCTTCCTCCCTCCACAGGGCTGGCCTCAGCCTCTGGGGATGGGTCATGCTAAAGTCCTGGTTGCGTGGAAGTGAAGCTGATTCCCATCAAGCCCCAGTGGGGGCAGCCTTTCTTGGTCAGCTGCCATCCAAGCCCACCATGCTTCACCCTGGTGTCACTTGTCAGAGAGAGCCGTGCGGGGCTGTGGGACCAGAGCTCATGTTCTCTATCCAGCCTGTGTGTGGGTCAGACGGGGTCCAGCCTCCCTGCAGCAAGGACGGCGAGTTGGTAGCTGTGTGCGGGATAGGAAGCTAAGGGTCAGGACACCATTGGGCAGCACCCAGTGCGGTCTTGGGGCTAGGAGCCAGTTTGTGCAGAATTCCCAGGCTGTGGCCATACTAGGCAAAGCAGGAATGGATGCCTGGCTAAGGCCCTGAGAACTCCCTCTGTTACCCGAACACTAGGGCACGCAACCTTTCCCCAAATCTGTAGGGCCCAAGGCATAACCCTATTAAGGCACCCCCCACCCTTTCCCAATCTGTACGGCTCTGGGGGAAAGGCACCTACCCTTTCCCAAGTCACAGCTTAGGACTGAAGGTCACCCATTGCCAGACCGTAGAGCTCCAGGTGTAACCTGGTTAACTGAAGTACCCCCCCTTTCCCAATCTGTAGGGCTCTGGGTAGAATTCTCTGTGGGTTTCCAGGATCTTTTGCTGGGAAGGAGCATTACACGCCTTAATTCTTATTTATTACCAATTACCAAAACAGAATACACACTCAGCATGCAACGCTCACCACTCCCAAATAGGGCAGACAAACTTCTCCTGGTGGCCAGGCAGGATTTGATCATCTGGGAACTCCAGCTTCTGCACAGTTTGCTTGGCAGGGTGTTGAAGACTGGCAGCTCTGATCTTGGGTTGTGTACGGAGTTGGGGTTCCAAAAAACTTCCTTTTGGACCGCAGTTTATACAGTGAAAACTTGGGTCCTGCTTGGCTGTACCTTAACCAATCGTTTTACTAACCAGCTACAAAACACCAATCCTAGCACACTATGAAACCATCCTTTAACCAATCATAACCCTCCACCTTAATTGATTTAAATAAGGCACTTAGTTATGCAACAGACAGAAACAATGAAAGAACGAGACTGAAATTGTTTAGACACACAAAGGAAAGTAGGGTCCATAAAGATAAAACAATAAGAAGTGTAGATTTTAGGACCACAAATGTTGATACGTTATGCCTTCCCAGACAGGAAGTTGTCAAGCAAAGTTTTCTTTAAACATCTAAACATTAGTTTCTCTGGTGGCGGTAAGAACCATTAGGATAGCATCACCTTCTCACCAGCCTGAGATTGCGTTGTTTTGAAGGAGTTTCAGGAATGTGAAGATTTGACCACGTTTCAGAGCTCACGGCTGCTGTCCCACATGGCTGTGACTGCTTAGCCCACAAACGAGGCCTTACACCTCACTCCCCATGCCCCAGTGGGCTCAGTCTGTTGAAAAGTCCCAGTCTTATTAATCTCCCCTCATAGTGAAGCTGTTTTATTCCCTTAATCATTTTAATTGCTCTTTTCTGTACCTTTCCCAATTCCGATACATCTTTTTTTGAGTCAGGATGACCAGATCTGCAGCAGTAATCACGATGTGGATGTGCTATAGATTTATAAAGGCAATAGGATATTTTCTGATTTCTCTCTCCCTTTCCTAAGGATTCCCAACATCTGTTAACTTGCTTGACTGCTGCAGCCCATTGAGCGCATGTTCTCAGAGAACTATCCATAGTGACACCAAGATTTCTTTCTTGTGCCAGGGCTGGCCAGCAGGGATGGATGGGAGTGCTGAGAGCGAGCAATGAGATTGGGGCCTGTGATGTGTCTGACAAGCAGGATACATGTGGGGTCTCAGCCCTGGTGATTCCTCAGTGCCTTTTGGGGCCAAGTGCTGGATAAGCCCAGGAGGGCTGGTCAAAGGGGAGGGTGGCTGGCTGCATTTTGCAGCAGGCGCAGGGAGGGTAAGGCCTGACTGGGAATTGAATTCCTCTTCGTTGGAATTCTGGCTCAACACCATAGGCCAGTGGTCTTCAACCTGAGTGATACCACCCACTAGTGGGCGTTTTGTGATTTTTGGTGGGCGCTACAAAAATGAAGGAAAGAGATAATGGCGATACTCATCCGGCTGTAATTTATAAAAAGTTTGTATGAATAATGAATGAATACATTTTGTTTGAATGAAATTTGTTTGATATCCTATTTAAAATATCAATTTAAAATTTAAATAAATTGAAAATTATAATTAACGATTAACAGTACGACAATTAACAATTAATTTAACGGCAGTGGCAATTTATAAAAAGTAACAATTTATGTAGGTGGGCGGTAAACTTGCTGCAAATGTGAAAATATTGAAAAACTGGGCACTGATCCAAAAAAGATTGAAGACCACTGCCTTAGCCCCACAGTCACCTCTTCTTGTTTGCAAGGGCAGGGCAGGACAGCTCCTGCATGCCAGAGGACACGGTCCTGCCCTGGGGTGGGAGATTTGCCTTCCCAGGCAAGACAGTTCATTTCCTTGCTCCTGCCCTGCATGCCAGGCCTCCCTTCCAGTAGTGTTCTCCTTCACCAAGGTTTCAGAGCCCCTGGAGGAGGGTGTGCCCCCAGGGAAAGCCCATATCCTGCACTCAAGTCCCATCCTGTAGGATTCTTTGCCCTGTCCGTTGCTCTTGCCCTAGCTGGGTCCTGCTCCCCCTGCATGGGCACGGGGCCATCAACAGGTAGCACCCCAGGCTCAGATGGGGGGTCTGTGTTTGTTTGGTCGGGGCAGCCTGAGCCTTGGTCTGCTGGGCTGGGCCAGGCCAGGCCAGGCTGAGCTATGGGGAGCTCCACGTCCTTTGTGGCTGCTGACCCATAGGAGGCCAGTGCCCCAGCCACCTGCCCTATATGGAGTCAGTGCTCCCATCCCAGTTATCAGTCCCCTGCTCCAGTGAGCTGCCCCAGTGGTGCCCAGTGCCCCCTGTCTAAGTGACCTATTCCATGTGGGGCCTAGTATCCCTTCTTCTGACATCTGCCCCCAGCACTTTGCCCCCCATGACCAGCCCTCTGCTACTGCCCTGTCCCCATTGTCCAGCCCACAGATACCAGCCCTCTGCCACTCCCTAGGCCCAGCCCCAGTGACCGACCCTAGTGATCAGCCCCTGTCTTTCAGTGATGTCCTGCTTGCCCCACCCCAGGGACCGGTTCCTGTGGGCTGGATTGTTCACCCATGGGTACAGTCACCAAAGAGACCCAGTGAAAGCCCAGAAAGAGTTAATGAGGCTGCGCTGGGACCAATTAACCAAATAGGTACCAGCTGAGGGGAATGAGCTGGTGCCAGGTGATGGGGCCCAGCTGAGAAGGAGCAGGGTGGGTAGAACAAAGCTGGGAAGTTGACAGGTAGTGGGATGTAGTGAGGGAACCTGTGGCTACTCTTAGAGTGCTAGATGGGGGAAAAGGCCCAGTCCTGTCCCCCAGATAACTGTGGGCTCAGGCCCTGTAGGCTGGGTTTATTCAGAGAATAGTTGAGTTGAAGCCTGAGAAGTAGAGCAGGAAAAGCTTAAGGGGATGTTGCAGACTGTGTCTGCTGATTGAAGGTCTCTCACTGGAACCTGGAGCAGAAGATGGTCCTGGTGGGCACTGCTAGCTGCTGGGGAAGTGGCACCATCAGGGCAGTGAAAAAGAAGATGGGTATTTTGGAAAGAGAGACACTGATAATCCCTGGAAGGTGAAAGTACACAGTGGCCTGGCTGGGAGCTGAGCCATGAAAGGAGAGCTCTGTGTTGTGCCAAGATATGGGGCAGAGTGAGCTGCACAAGGGGCCTTTGGACCTGGAAGGAGCTAAGAGGTCCCCTTAGGGGTGAGTATATCCTGTAGCTCCTACTCCCCCCTCCCTTCTGCCTCCCAATTGCTTCCCAGCTCCTGTCCCCCAGCAGCTGTGTTGCACTCTCTGTTTGGACTGCTGTAATGTTCCAGAGTTCAGCTCCTGCCTTGCAAACTCAGGTGCCTGCTGCTGTAGCCCCCCCACCTGATCTGCTCACACACCACCATATAGTCTGCAGCTCACACCAAGTGTCTGTGTACCCACAGTCACATAGAGGTGGCCTTTGGCTACTGGGGGCCTAGGTGAAGGCCCATTGTGGGGGCCCTCATAGGCCCACAAGGGCTCCCTGCTGCCAGCCCCCCCCATTCTGGCCCTGGCTCCCTGCCACTGGCTTCCTCCTCCTGCTGCTGTCTGAGGGAGATGTGGCTTTGGGGGTAAGTGAGACAGGCAATGGGGCCCCTTACTGCCTGGGACCTAGGCGTGTGCCTGCTTTGCCTACCCCCAAAAGCGGCCTCTGTAGTCACACGCTTGCTTCCGCCACTCTTGGTTACCACTTGCAGCATCACCCCAGCACACTCCCTGTCCTCAGCTTTCCTCCAAAATGTGTTCTATACTGTCCAGGCCTCTCTGAGGAGATCAATGCACAACTATTTGCTACCCTAAATAGAGTTACCCCCACAGTTGATGGCGCTGGAGTAGTTTTGACTGAAGAATAGCAGCTTCCTTTAACTACAAGGCGATAGGCTCTAAGTAAGTACAAGTGGAAGGTATTAAGGTAAAAATGCTTACAAGAGACATAAAAGTAAAATGCTTCCTAGTATTAGTATTTAACACACTAGACTTCGTTCAAGGTGAAGTCTCTTAGCACAAGTTCCCAGTACCATTGCTAACCAAATTCTCAGCTCAGGGTCTGCTCCCAAATGCCACTGGCTGTTCCTCTGTCATCTTGCATGAAAGAGAGATGGTTAGGGAGAGTGATCTTGGGAGTGTTTTGCCCCTCACTTTATAGTCCAATCCCCCATTGAAATGCATTTTCCTAAGGATTACCTCTGGCTAAAATTTATCACCACTGTGAGGATGGTGGTGAAAGAGGTTTCACGCTGTTGTTTGTGAAGAGGCAGACCTGCTAGTCCCTGCCTCCCTTCCTTGCCAAAGAATGGCCGCTTGCTGAGTGATGCCCCATCAACTCTGATGACACCTGACTGGACGCAGCAGCCTGTCCTTTGAGAAACAGATTTATCCTCTCCCTGGAGTTGTCTGGAAGTGGTAAACCCACTTCAGGCTTGATTTCAGCTTGTGTTCCTTGAAGGTACCCAGACTGGGGCTATAACTGCAATACCGAATACTGAACTCTCACCATGCTTTATCCAGGAGGGCAGATGCATCATTCCCCTGGCACGAACAGGGAAGGGACTTGCCTAGGATCCCCCAGTTGGGCTGGGGCAGAGCCAGGGATAGAGCCAGAGTGGCAGAGCAGGGACCCCCACCCCTCTATGCCAGAGAGCTCTGGGAGCCTTCATCCTCTGCTGCCATTGGGCATTATCCCTGCCACAGGCTGAGGGTATGACTGCACTGAGCATGTGCAGTCCATGGCATCATAGGTTAGCCTCCATGCAAATGCCCCTGGGCAAGATCCTTGGCTGGGCACTACAGTCTGTGTTGCTACCCTGAGCCTTGACCTGTGTGACACTTGCACACACTTTGCTGGGCTAGTGTGCAGAAAGTGGGTATGTTGCTGTACCCAGTAAATATGTAGTCCTGGGGTCCTACCCAATGGACCCCCAGAGCACTGCCTATACTGAACCAGGGTCCACTTGCCCAGCCCCCATCCCTTGCTGGGGTACCCTCGATCACAGGTTCCCTACCCCTTGTCCAGTGCCTCTCCCCCTGCTGGAGCAAGCCAGCATGGTGGGCCAGGGCAAGGCCAGCCGGGACACTGGTACAGATAAGTGCCGGGAGATGGAGCCAATCTGGGTTGTGCTTGCCAAGGGTTCCCCATCTCCAGGCCCTGCATTGCTTATGGCAGTCACTCTGATGTAAAAGTGACACAGGTAGGTGTGCAATTGAGGAGCTGCATGGGGTGCCTAGCCAGAGCCCATGGTGCCTAGTAAAATTTCTAGTTCACTCAGTGCAAATAAGGGCAGGTCATGAACATGTGTGCCAAGGGGTCAGCTCCTGCTATCCCCTATGGCAATCACTGGGGGACACTGGCTGTACATGGGGCTGGCACTTCTCCTGTGCTCCAGGGAGGGAGTGGCTGCAAGGTTGGGTGGTTGGCTGCTGTCTAGTGAACTTTGGCCAGCCTCAGCCGAATCCCTGGGGGCTGCCCACATCTCAGCAGAACACCCCTTGTCCGGGCTGCCTTGCTGGAAATCTGGGCAGGGTGCCAGTGCATGGATAGGGCAGCACTGGTGATGGCATGGTAAACCCTCCCGAGGAGTCTTTTGGGGATCTTTGCTGCCCTCCTCCCTGCCCTATGCTGGTGCACTAGGAGTAGAGGCTGCTCAGTGCTGGCCCTTCACTCGCATGGGGAAGGGACCTCTGCACATTCCTGCAGCCCTGGACATGGGAAGCCAAGTGCACCCATCAAAAGAGAGCTGGGGTGAGCAGCCCTGCTCCCCTCTGCCTCTCCTGACGCTGTTGGCTGCCTGCACACTTTCTGCTACCTGCCATAGCTCCTCCTTTGAACCACCCCATGGGACAATAGGATGCATGTGGTGCCCATTGATGCCCCTCCTCCCTGGGCTGTGAGCCGGTGCTTTTCTAATCATCTTTGTTGTCTCTGTGTTCACAGCCTAATAGATCATGGGAGCCTGAATTCCTATCCTAGTGCAGCTATTGAAATGTGTCAGTTGGGGGTGGCTGGCAGGGTAAACCTCATCCTTCTGTCAGGAGCCTGCATTTACACCCCCGCCTGGGTCGGGGCTGGCATTCCTCTCTGCAGCTGTCAACCGCTCCAAGTCAGGGCTGTGCCATGGGACCCCAGCCTGATCCCTGCCAGCCAGGGACAAGCCTGGGGTAAAGCTCCTGATTTCCAGGGCTGTAAGAGAGAGCCAGCTGCACCCAGGGCAGAATACTCCATTCTTTCCCTGCTTTGCACCAGTGGGTACGGCAACTTTCGGGGACTAGCTGCGACTGCAACTCTTAGGAGGCTGGTGGTGTGAGGACATGCCCCTGTGCCAACCCCACAGGCCATGTGGATTGCTTGCTGGAAATCAGTGCCCATTGCACTGCAGCTTGCCTTTTTTGCATTGGGGCAGTGGCATTGCCTACAGAAGCCAGGCACACTCCTCAGCACGTGTGGATGGGGTGTCATTATAGACCAGGTGCTGTCCCCACTGTAGAGCAGACCACATAGAAGCTGGGGCCTCTAGCCTTAGGGACTAGGGTCACTTTGTCTGCAGGGCCAGGCCCCCCGTATTAAAAGCAGAGCCTGGGATTTGAAAACCACTGGCCCTCTTCTGACTTCCCTGATGAGCCACCCCAAGCTCAGGGAGTAAGCGGCCAGCGTTTCCAGCAGGAGGAGAAAGTAGGGCCAAAAACTGGACTGATGTAAGGACACCTGTATAATCTGCCAGTGTGGTGCCTGGTGCGGGCACTGCTATACTGGTATGAAAGAGCTGATAGCAGGTGAGCTAATCCTTCGGGGAAGGGAAATAAGTTGTGGTCTATCCCCTTTCTAGGGGGGGTCACCATGGCAAGTGAGGGCTGTGCTGATGAAATTCTAGCTAATCCCCTGGGGTTAACCCTCGCAGCTGGGAGAGGGCAGCAGGTGGGGGAGTTTCGTTTTGGGCTGCTTCTGTTCACAAGGGATATGTCAATGGATCTGAGGTGGAGTGGACAGGCTGGTGCCCCATGATCTATACGGGACAGATGTCATGTTTCTCTACTTCTCTAGGGGCAGCTGCTGGAAAGCCATTGCGTAGGGGGACGGCCAGCCATTATGTCAGAAGGGCCTGGCAGGCAGCACCTTGCACTAACCCATAGGGGCTCTGGGTCTTGGTCCCAGTTCTACCACTGGCCTGCTGGATGACCATGGGCATGTCCCGTCCCAACCCCTCCATGCCTCTGTTTTCCCCATCTATAAAAGGGGGCTGACCAGCTGGGAGAGGCCTGGATGAAAGTGAGAGTGATAATCACACTCCCATCTGCCCGTCAAAAGGGTCCTGATCCTGAGCATGACTTTAGTCCTGTCATCTTCCCCCACATGCTGTGCTCGTCAAGCGCTCCTGTCCTGGCTTGGGGGAGCACTGTTTAGCCTGCTTCTGCCATGCATTTCCAGTGTCCACCCAAAACCATTTGCGGGATAGGGAGCCTCGGGCCTGTTCAGCAAGGGGAAGGGAGATATTTTCAAAGGAACATCCGCCGAAAAATAGAGAGGAACTTCTGAGGCAGTGTCTGCTGGCGTGGTGGAAAATAAAGCGCTGACGAGAGTGAAGGGGTGGCATTTAGGCTGAATATTAACCAGCTGGGAGGTGGCAGGGAAAGCAGAGCATTGTGCTCACAAAATCCAAGGAAAAAAGAGCCAGGGCTGGAGGCAGCTTTCCTCACATTGCAGACCTAGTTAGCCCTAGCCAGGGTGGCCAGTTCCCAGCTGCCTGTGGGGCCAGCCCTGCACCCAGTACTCTTTCTCCCTGTAAAAAAGCTGGGCTGCAGTGTTTAGGGCCAGCGCTACTGTGTGTGCAGGGTTGGGCCCTTTGGCCAGTTAGAGGTGCAGCCTGTGCAGGGAAACAAATAGCCAGGGTTTGAAGTCGAAGAGAGAAAATCAGGAGATGAGGCAAGAAGTGTGGGCACTGCAGAGAGCTGGCCAGGACAGAACAGGCGGGATTTGGTTGGAAGAAATAGCCAAGCCTGGGATCTGCTGTGCCAGGGCTGGGAATGGGCACATGCGGCTCACCCTCTACCCTGGGCCTGACTGGCTGTGGCAGAGGAACAAGCATTGGGCCATTCCCAGCTGGCTCTATGGAGATGAGGGAGGCAGTAGCCCTGTGCTCATTACTGATGATGACTTGTTACTAATAATTATTAATAGCCATTTTTGTTGCATTAATATCTTAAATCCTGCTGGCCTGGGGTCCTGCCCCTGGATGGACTTTGGGGTGGCTCATGGATTGTTCTGCCTGGGGGGCCAGCAGGTGTCTGTCCCTCACAGCTCAGGTCAGGGGGTGAAGGTGCTGGCACAGGGGTCGGTGACTGAGGTGAGCACCATTAACTGAGCTCAGGGAGAGGTAATAAATGAATGAGGTGGGAGCAGCCTCTGAGCCCCTGGCCAGGCACGCTTGCAGCCTGGGATCTCACTGGGTTAGTGGGGCCCACAGAGGCTGGGGGGCCTGAGTGCGGCAGGGAGTGAGCTGGATGAGGGCTGGCACTGGCAGCTGCCCTGGGAGGGAACAAGGGGTGGTCTGTAGGTCAGGCCCTCTGGCAGGGCCCATGTCTTCTTGTTCCCGGAGTTACTCCCCGCCACATCCCCATCCTCTGCTGGGGGTGACAGTCACTCCGGCCCCATAGGCCCTAGAGCGCAGGGCATTGCACTCTGCCCGTGAATCCGGGCTAAGCTGCCCCCTGGCCAGTCCCTGCGTCTGGCTGTGACCCGTCTGGAGCACCCACGGGGACTCTCCGGCTGGGGGGCTCTACCAGGGGCTCCTGAGGGTGTAAGGCTGTTGCTGGGGCCCTGGGGTGATACCCTCCCAGCCTCCCCTTGCTGTGTGCCCAGGTGCCCATCCAGCCGGCCCAGGGAGCGGTGGGGCTGGCAGATGGGCAGGGCAGCCTCTGGCCCAGTCCCCCCGAATGGTCCCTGCTGTCTCGGTGCCACTGGGTGCAGCGCCCGCCCCGCTCTGCACCGCGCCGGCACCATGGCGGATCGGATTAGCGCACGGCCCCGTTCTCACCCCCCCTCCCCGCCTCCGCCCGCCCGGCCACGAATCGATTTGTTCGGGCATTCAGGGCCGGGCCCGCGGGAGCGCTCGTCTCAGCGCCGGGACAAAGGCCCGCAGAGGGGGCGGGGAGCTCCCGGCACAAAGCCCGAGCCGGAGCCGGAGCCGCTTTGAAGGCTTCCGCCCGGCGAGAGGTCAAACTAATAAATGTAGGGCCGGGCCGGGCGCACAAAGGCGGGGAGCGCTGCAGCCGCCGGGACCCCCCCGCCGAGCGTCTGTGCAAAGGGGGGCCCGGGGCTGCGCCGAGAGAGGGGCTGGGAGCAGCGCACACAGCGCCGCCTCCCCCCGACGGCCAGCTGCTTCCCTCCCCCACACAGTGCCCCACTGCTCCCAGCCCCACACCCCTCCCCACACAGTGCCCCACTGCTCCCAGCCCCACACCCCTCCCCCACACAGCGCCCCACGGCTCCCAGCCCCACACCCCTCCCCACACAGTGCCCCACGGCTCCCAGCCCCACACCCCTCCCCCACACAGTGCCCCACTGCTCCCAGCCCCACACCCCTCCCC
>VOCT01110036.1:0-11324 GCA_007922175.1 Pelusios castaneus
GGAGTGCACGGAGTGGGGAGGTGTGCACGAGTGGGGAGGTGTGCACGAGTGCACGGAGTGGGGAGGTGTGCACGGTGTGGGGATGGGGGCGGTGCCGGCCGGCGCGGAGGGCGGGGCGGAGGCGGGGCCAGCGGCCCAGTGGGCGGGGCCGCAGTGACGGGCTGCGCGGCGGCCGATGATGGCGGTGGAAGGCGAGGCCGGGCCCCGCGTGCTGGTGCTGGGCGCGGGGGTAGCCGGGCTGGCGGCGGCCCAGCGGCTCCACGGCTCCCGGGACGCCCCACGCCTGCGCCTGCTGGAGGCCACGGGCCGGGCCGGGGGCCGCATCTGCTCCCAGCGCTTCGGTACCGGCGGGGCTTACGGGGAGCCGGGCCGGGATGGGGGGCAGCGTCCCTGGGGCGAGGGGTTGGGGGGCAGTGCCCGCGTGATCCACTGTCTGCCGTGGGGTGGGCGGACGGCTGGGACCCACTGTCTGCCGTGGGTCTGGGGCAGGGAGGCAGCACCCCTAAAACCCACTGTCTGCCGTGGGTCTGGGGCAGGGAGGCAGCACCCCTAAAACCCACTGTCTGCCGTGGGCTGGGTGAGGGGGGCTCCGTGGGGCTGTGGCCCAGAAACCAGTGGGGCAGAGGGAAGGCTGCAGGGAATGATGCCCCTGGGGGCAGGGCCCAGCCCATCCAGCTGGCAGCCCGGCTCCAGCCTGATCACAGCTGGTGCGAACAGCCTGTCTGGATGCTTGTGAACCTGCGCACCAGGGCCAGGCTGATCTCTCTAGCATGAGCTGATCCCATGGCAGGACTCTTTAAACCTCCCTCTTCCACTACTGGTGCTGGCTGGTGGGAGAGACAGGCTGTGGCGCTAGCTGAGCTCAGATCAGAGTCACCCCACTGCACCAGTGAGTCCCATGAACGTTTCCCTTTCCTCCTAGGGAGCAAAGTGATCGAAATGGGAGCGCAGTGGATCCACGGACCTTCCAAAAAAAACCCCGTCTTCCAACTGGCATCTGAGTACGGTCTGCTGGACAAGGAAGCCATGTCAGAGGAGAACCAGCAGATCGAGGCAGGGGGTCACCCCCTCCTGCCCTCAGTGGCCTACTCCAACGCAGGGAGAGTCCTGAGCCCGGAGCTGGTGGAGGGAGTGAGGAACCTGTTCTCCACCCTGCTGGATCAGACCCGTGAGTTCGTGCATGCGACGCAGGTCCCCGTGCCCAGCGTGGGCGAGTATCTGCGCAGGGAGATCACCCGGCAGGTGAAGGAGTGGACGGATGACGACCAAAGCAAGCGGCTGAAATTGGCCATTCTGAACATGTACTTCAAGTTTGAGTGCTGTGTGAGTGGGACCCACAGCATGGATCTCGTGGCCCTGGGGCCCTTTGGGGAGTACACTATGCTCCCTGGCCTGGACTGCACCTTCCCCAGGTGAGTGGCGCAAACTTTCTCTGCGCTTGCAGGTTCTGAGAGCGACTTGGTGCAGCATCTGTCCGTCCCGAGGGCCCAGGCTCTGCAAAGAGCATAACCTCTGCTTTTAAAAATGGCCCTTCAGAGCAAAGGACACAGGCTGTCAGCCCTCCATCCGCTGCGCAGAGAGCCTGCGGTCCTGCCTGAGAGTGGCGCTGCCAAGGTGAAGGTGTGCTGGGCTTTCTCCCACTGAAGGTGGTGGGAAAGGCTCCCGTTGGGCCTGGTTCTTGTCAGAGCTGCATCCCTTGTCTGGGTGGAATGGAGAGCATGAAGGCGAATGCAGGGAAGTGTTTTCACAGCACTGTGGTCTGTGGACAGCTGGGATCCTGGACCTGGCGGCTCAAGAAGCAGGGATATTGTCCCAGAATTGTGTGTGTCCCCCGTCCCAGAGGACAGCATGGGGTGCAGCTGGCCGAGCCAAGGCACATGGTGCATACAGCAGAGGGAAGCAAAGTGAGAGGCCACGTTTCAGATTCAGCCTCCCCAGGGGCTCAGTGCCCACGTGGCTGGCAGCAGGGCTGAGTTCCCTTGAGCTGCCAGGTGCTTGGCTTATGTCATATGCGTCCAGCTTGTCTGTGCAAAGCATGATAACGCAAATGGGTCACTGGGCTGCAGGGAGCCCAGCCTCGGGGGCAGGGGCCGTTGTGGTGGTGCTGTTTCGGGGCAAGTGCAGGTAAAGTAGAGGTCTGGCTGTCCATACCGTGTCGCCTCAAGTGCCTGCTGTAGCCAGTGACCCATCACCGGGCAGGCAGCTCAGCATCTTGGCCAGGGGTGATCTCCTTTCACGGCCCTCCCCAGCTCCTGGAAAACTGTGACCAGGCCCATGCATTGTATCTCTCACTGCCATATGTGTCCCTCTCCCACACCCCTCTGGTCTCTCCTTTCCTTACTTTCTCTGCCTTTTGTCAGCAGAGCTGCCCCGCTTAGAGGGAGCTCGAGCAGTCACCTGTGTGCTGGGGCAGCAAGACAAGCAGTGGGGGGGTGTCAGCCTCCCCCATCAGAGCCAAGCTGGATGCCAGCCTCCCCAGGACACAGTCCTGCGGCAGAGGGCACTCCCTGCCGCTCCTGCCTGACACATTTGTTTCCCCTAAGCTGGGCCTGGAGCACAGGGGCCTGGAGCACATTTCCCTGTTGGGAGGCAGCTGAATGCCTGAGGGTCTGTGTGAGCCTGGGGAAGAGGCTGGTGGCCCCCAGCAAGCCACAGGCTGATGGGCTGGTGCCGGGTCTTTCCTCTCTGCAGCGGCTATGGGGGCCTCCCAGACCAGATGCTGAGCTCCTTGCCCGAAGAGAGCGTCATGTTCCACAAGCCGGTGAAGGTTGTTCGCTGGGGTGGTTCCTACCAGGAGGAGAGCCATGTAGGCCGGATGTTCCCTGTCCAGGTGGAGTGTGAGGATGGCGAGAAGTTCCTAGCTGATCACGTCATCATCACGGTGCCTCTAGGTGAAACTCCTCATGGCCTGTCTGTTCTCACTGCCCACCGCATCCACCAGCCTTCTCTTACTGGATGAACCCACTGCTGCCCTGGCGTGGCCTGGCCCTCCCCTTCCTGGGCTTGCAGGCCTGTCTGCAGCCCATAGGAAAGACAGCTCTGCCTTGTCCCCTCAAGTGCTGCATTGTCCCTCCTATGAAACTCAGCCCTGGTGAGACCTCCCATTACAGTCTAGCCCAGCCTCCCCTCCCTCCCTCAGCTTCCGTGCCTGGCCCCTGGGATGTCTCCAGAGAGTTGTCAGGCCAGACAAGACCCAAACCTCCAATGGCAAATATCCCCAACAGGAGAAAATCCTGTGTGTCCTCTTGGTACATCCTGAAGGAGCTAAGGGGCCCAAGCTAGAGGGCCCCTTCCAGCTGAAGAGAGAGTGCAGGCAAGGCAGTGCCAACCCCAAGCCCTGAGCAGGGCAGAGCATTTGCTGCTCAGCCAGATATCTGAGTCACAGCAGTGGGGAGAGACTAAATGAGCTGCCAGCCATGCTGAACAGCCCTGGCTGTGGGCAAGGAGCAGCTGTGGGGACCTGCTGAAGAAGAGCGAGGGCCGTGGCTGTTAGCAGCTCTGCGAGCGTGGGGGAGAGTGAGGCGGTCACAGATAGACCTCCTGGTTGGGTTAAGGGGAAGGCGTTTTGGTGCTCAGCCCGCATTTAGTGGCATTTAACTCCTCTTTCAGTCCAGGAGTGGAAAGGGAAGCTTTCAGCACCCCAGCTGTGTGTGTGAAGGGCTGAGCCCCATCCACATTTCAGCCACCCACCGAGTGCTCCACCAGACGGGACACCCTCTGTCTGTGCCGCTCTGAAGCTCTTACAGGCCTCTGCACACCCTACAGGAGCAAAACATGACTCAAGCCCTTTGTCTTCCCCTTGCAGGGCCTTGGATTGATGGCTTCCTGCCACCAGTCTGGGGATTAAACCTAGAGAGTTCACTGGGGCCCTTCTCCAACCAGGGAGTCTCTGTGGGTTAAATGCCATCATGGGTGTCTGCACCAGCTGCAAGGAGGCATACGGGGAGTGGCGTGAAAGGCCCTGCCAATACTTCCCTGACCTGCTGGCTTTGTCCTTGCTTGGCAGCTGCGGGGTGGGGCTGGAAGCCCTGTTCAGCCATGCAATTCTCTGGGAGGGTCACAGCCTGGCTGGGGGGAGGGGTGTGGCTGCAGTGGAAGTACAGATGAGTTGTTCTCCCTTTGTAGGATTCCTTAAAGAGCATCACGAGACCTTTATCGACCCGCCACTGCCTCCCAGGAAAGCAGAAGCCATTAGACAGCTGGGCTTTGGGACGAACAACAAGATCTTCCTGGAGTTTGAGCAGGCGTTCTGGCCACCAGACTGCCAAGGGATTGAGGTTGTCTGGGAGGATGAGTCTCCTCTGGCCGAGGCTGGGCCCGACCTGCAGGCCGAGTGGTTCAGAAAAATTATCGGCTTCGTTGTCCTGCAGCCTCCAGAAAGGTATGCGGGGGCTGGGCTGGGGCTAGATTACTGGCATCTGGGGGAGGCTATGGTGTTAGAACAGATGGTACATTTCTACTCACGGGAGCCCCATGCCCAAACTCCCAGCTCCCACCAACCCCTGGCTTCCCTGTAGTTCAGGCTACTGATTCACAGCAACACTGTGGCCTTTTCTCACTGGAGCCATATAGCAAACTCCACCGGCTCAGCCCTTTGAGAACTCTCACCCCTAGATAAGAGGACAGGTTGCTGTACCAGTGATTCATCACACCTGGGGGTTTTGGGCCACACCACCATCCAATTGTGTCTCGATTTCCCTGCTGGCCTGCGACTTTGCCAGACTCACCACATTCCCAGCAGCCTTATTTGCTCTCAGCAAAGTTCTGCCGCTCGGCTGTTTACCTCATTGAGCCAGGGGCCCATCACTCCTAGTAGATCCTGTCTCTGAAATGAAGCCGTTCACCTGATTGGAATAGTCTTTTCTTAGGTATGGGAATGTCCTCTGTGGCTTTCTGGCTGGGAAGGAATCTGAATACATGGAGACCCTCAGTGATGCTCAGGTTCTTACAGCCTTGACTGATGTCATTCGCAGACTGACAGGTATCCCTTCTTCTTCAGGGACTGGCTGACACATTCGGTACATTAGCCTGAGCTTTCAGAATGGACCAGTGATGTGGGGGCCCCAACTCGACTTGCCTTAAAGTGACCTGCTTTTCAGCAAGTGCTGAGCACCCTCCCTTTGGAAGTCAGGCCACTTCACGGTGACCCCTACTGAGATACCCAAACGCACAAGCCCCTTTGGACAGTGGAGGCCCCAGGCCAGAAGCATTGTCCCCCTCCTTATCCACTAGCACAGCCCCTCTGCTCTGGACAGGACCCCAAATTACCCCTTCCTGCGTAGTCCCCTCTTGTAATAACACAAACCTTGGCCTTAGCAGCACCCTGAGCTTGGCTGGCTGCTCCTAACTTCTTCCTCCTGAAAGCCTTTCAAGGTCTGGCACAGGCTGGAGCTGATGGGATCGGGTGCCAGGG
Organism: Pelusios castaneus; assembly: GCA_007922175.1. Taxonomy (NCBI): domain Eukaryota; kingdom Metazoa; phylum Chordata; order Testudines; family Pelomedusidae; genus Pelusios; species Pelusios castaneus. The sequence goes on from VOCT01110036.1 coordinate 5,414, forward strand.
TGAGTCACAGAACAGCTCTGTGTGTCTGTGCAGGGTCCTAGCAGCTGCCCACCTGTGTGTGAGGTGAAACGCCCGCCCCTTGCCCAGTGCTCAGCTGGTGTCTTTGTGGTTCAGGGAACCCCCACCTCGCCCCTCCGAAGAAGGTGCTGAGGTCTCAGTGGCACAGCGCTCCCTACACCAGGGGATCCTACAGTTATGTGGCTGTCGGCAGCTCAGGAGATGACATTGATGCGCTGGCTCAACCCCTGCCTGAGGATGCAGCTGACCCTAGGGTAATGGTTTGGATTTCTCAGCTGGTTCCCTTAGCAAAATTGCACAGCGTTCTGCCTCTCCGGCCTGTGAGTTTGCTGGTGGAGGCTGGAGATGAGGGTCTCCTCTGAGGTCTGTCTTCCCCACCCCCTCACCACTTCCCTCTTCTGACTGGTTCATGGGGTGTGCGTAGGGCCTGCTCCAGCACAGCTGCCTGTGTGAGGATGAAGGGAGGTGTCCGTGCGGGAGGGAGCAGGATCAGCGGGTGCGGCAGTAGTGAGCTAGGCTGTGCTGGGGAGGATGTGGTCCTTACAGGGCCCAAGAGATGGGGGGTTGCCATGCCAGTGTGGGAAGTACCATGATCGCTGTGCACACTCAAAGCTGTGGCTGCAGTGGGGATTGCCCTGATAGTCCCCATCGCCCAGTTCCGGGGGTGTGGAACCCTCTCTGGGAAGCTGAACAAATATCCACGGAAGGGGCACTCGATTCCAGTAACGGTGTAACTGACCCGCAGAACACTGGCCTGTGCTCACCCCTGCTTCTATCCCTCCCATTGCAGCAGCTGCAGGTTCTCTTTGCTGGAGAAGCCACGCACCGGACTTTCTACTCCACCACGCATGGGGCCGTGCTGTCTGGCTGGCGAGAGGCCGACCGTCTGCTCAGCCTGTATGACACATCCAAATCCCACCAGCACAAGCCCTGGCTCTGAGGCTGCTGGCTCACGTCTCCCTGCTGCCAGGATGCCCCGGCTTCTGCTTTCCAGCTCATTCCTCAACTTTCGATTCCGACTATCCCTTGCCATTGCCAAGAGGAAGGAGTTAGTTTGTCTCTACCTGGCACATCCACTCTTTCTAATCTCCCTGTGATCAGACTAAAGGCAGGTTGGCTGTGGGCTTGAACCTAGCACTGGGAGCTGCGACACCCACATGTCCGAGGGGGACTGGGGCATTGAAGTGCCACCTAACTATGCAGTGGATCTCTGTAAATAGTAACAAGTAAATCTCTATCGTGAGGGCTTTGTGTTTGCAGCTTGTCTTCTCAGCCTGCTCCGGGGAAGAACATGGGAGCCAGGACACCCCTGAGACAGGCCGTGTAAATGTGGGGCCCAGGAGCCCCGCTAAAAACAGTGGGACAAGTCCTGCTTTCTTCAGTGGGGCTTGACATCACCTCGACCATGTGGGAAGTTCCCACAGTGTGATGTTCCTGTCCTGCAGTCCGGACTGGTGTGCAGCTGGGCCCCGAATTACCCCACCTTGCTGAGTGAACCCCCCCACTCCTAGGTCAGCTTAATCAGTCCCTCACCCAGGAAGAGTGCTCACTGGCCATTCATGGGATAGACCTCCAGCAATCACCCCTAGTCCCAGATGCAACCCCAGAAATTACTGTCTCAATACTGCCCATGGCACCTGCAAGCCTGTCAATTTATCAAAGAAATTGAGATGCACCAGCTTTGTCCTCTCCATCCACGTGAACTGCTTCAGATAAAACAAATAAGTTGATTGACAACAGCAAGATACTTGTCTGGTAGTTTCTTCACTCTCTGTGCCTGTGACACGTGCAGACAGCAAGATCACCACTGCACACCCACATTTTGCCGCTGGCGCTCAAAGCCGTGGAACGTGCTGCTCCTCTTTAAGACAGAGCAGCTACTCCAGGCCCAAGCATCGCTTCCCATTGCCAGCAGGGGAGCCAGCACCCATCTCAGCTAATACACAATACGGAGTGTGAAAGCACAGTCTGGCCTTGGCCGCTATGGTCCCTGAGGACTGTGACGAAGATTAGTCCCAGGTTAACCCTCCGGGCTGGGCTGTGTCATCCACTCAGATTGAAGAAATATGTGAGGTAGAGGCCATACAGATGAGCTGTGAACATGAGACAGTGCTGCCAGAGTGGGAACAAGGGGTTGATGAGGAATGGAAGGGCTGAGTTAGCAGGGCAGAGTGGAGGCTGTGTGGAGGCTCTTCTCACCCCGGAGAGCTGGTGTCCAGTGGCTTCCCTCAGCCAGACCCTTCAGTGACTCAGTTTACTCAATCAAAGGAGACCCGGGAAGGGAAGCGGGTGTGTAGGTATTCCCGGCCTGAACCTGGGCACTGAGTCCACCAACAGAAACGAGGAAAAGGTGAACTGAGGCATGTGACTCCATGGGGCTCAGGGCCAGTGCTGTCCCCTCCAGAGCTAGAGTAGGCAGGCAGGAAGCAGAGTCTCCTGTGGCAGCAATCACGCTGCTGTGGAGCAAGACAGTTCCTGTCAGGGTTGCAATACAGCTGACCCAGGGGGGCTGTCACTTGTAACTGAGAAATGAGTTCAAGCAGTGCAGGCTTGACAAAGAATCCTGTCTTCAGCAGCCATCTCTGGGCCAGGCTCCACGAGGGAGGTGGTCCACCACTCCCATCTCCTTTCCATCAGAGTGGGGATGAGGGCTCAGCAGAACCCCTTAGCCTCTCCCAGCAGCTGTGGTGCCTAACAGCATTGCCTGTTTCAGGCAAGAACTCTGAGCCCCAGCTCTAATCCATTGCATTTCAGTTTTGTTAGTTGAACAAAGTGCCCTGTCGGTGGTACCCTCCCCTCCCTTTCCCCCGCGACAGGAAGAGACTTCTTACACTACTGTTTTCAGCACAAGTTCAGATCTGGCAGACACTTAAAGCCCTGTAGACCAAATCTGGTTAAATCTGAATGTATGGAACCCAGTGCTGCCCACAGCTATTCCACCGCAAGGTCAAAGGAACCCCACTGTAATGGAGTAGTACTAAGCTATGCTCTGATCCTGTGGAGATTCCCCGGCATTGAATGTCCCTGTATGTCTACTGTGTGGAGGGAGCTCACTCTATAGACCTGTACCTCTTGGCTAAGCTGGGTGTACTTTTTTGCATTCCGCTGTGTACATGGGATTGGCAACACTATCTACACATTGGTTATTTAATTCCTTTCACAGTTCTAGCAACAGGAGAAATGTTGCCTAAAGGTGATTATTTTACTCAGCTTTTCAGAGTGGCAAAACTGATTGGATTTTCTATTGCAGGGACCCTTATTAAGTGACTCAGGGGAAGCTGCATGGGTGACAATCTGAGAAAGGTCTGACCTATGGAAGCCTATGATCCCTGCTGTACCGGTGGATATGGCCTCTTGGGAGACAGAATTCTGTGGGTGCAGGAGAGTGATTAAGGCCCTATGGTTACAAAAGAGGTTGCTGCCCAAGTGATCTAGGGTTCTCAGCAGGAAGGGCAATAGAACTGGGTGGCTAGTAGCAGGAACTCAGCAACTTTGAGCGTGGCTCTTGTCAGGGAATTTTAGGGGGTCCTCCTGGTCAAGAGGACCTGAGTAGGCACCCCCACCCAAAGGCTCGTTCTCCAGCTGAGACCAAATAGACAGAGACCGAGGGTGTGTGATCAAGCTTTATTCAGCTGAATGGCAGTCTGACACTCAGAGTAAAACTCCAAGGTAGAGCGCCCCGAATAGAGTTGCTTTACACTTTTATAGTTTTTTGGTTACATTCATTTACATAGACAGATAATAAGAGACAAGCTGGATCAAACAAACTCTTTGTTTTACCTTCGAAAGACATATACATGTCAATTGATGACGGATGTATGTAGGATGCTCTTCTTAGCGATAACATTTGTTCACAAGTTGTTTTCACAGTATGTTTCTAAATACTCGCTAAGTTTATCAAAATGTACGGTACTTAACAGTCTTGACAAGTGTATCACACTATAGGGGAGGAAGTCCTGCACATCAGCAAACCTTCTAATTAGTCAACAGCCCTTGAGGGGCAGGGGAGACAGTTAGTTCAGCATTCTTTACATTCTAAGCATACTGGGAAAAAAACAAGCAAGACAACATGATAGATATTAGGACAAGACAGACTCCATTTTTATATTCCCTTTCACTCTTTATTTAAAGCAGCAGGTACAAAGGAGGCAGGAGATCATCTTCAGGAAGGGCAGTGACACAAGTGCTCCTGGAGCTGCTGGGATGGCCTGGAGCCCAACTGCATTGTTGGGTGCCTGGCACACTGGGCTTCTCCATTTGCTGTAGCCGTCTCTAGTACCAGTTGGTGCAAACGATCTGGTAGCGAACATCATCCAGCGGCAGGATGGACGCAGGGGACGTTGATTCAACCAGTGTGGGGGGAACGGCTATGGCAGAGGGGCTTGTGTCTGGAATGGGGGGTGATGGGGGAGCCGTCGGGGGAGCTGCCCCGGCAGCGGAGCTGGCACCTGGCAATGGGGGCGTGGGAGGCGCTGCTCCAGCTGGGGGCTCTGTGCCTGGCAGGCCAGGGGATGAGTCCAGACTCCCTGTGCTACCCGCCGACTGCGCCATCGCTGCCTGGGGGAGAGGGGGAGAGGTGGGGTGAGGGGAGCCGCTGTCAGTACGTCGTCCTGCATGCCAGCCTGTCTGGCTCCGCCCCCTGGCACCAGCCCCCCGTGCCAGCCAGCCTGCCCCTGCCCCCTGGCCCTGCCCCAGTGCCAGCCTCTCTGGCTCCGCCCCCTGGCAGCAGCCCCCCGTGCCAGCCAGCCTCACCCTGCCCCCTGGCCCCGCCCCAGTGCCAGCCTGTCTGCCTCCGCCCCCTGGCACCAGCCCCCCGTGCCAGCCAGCCTGACCCTGCCCCCTGGCCCCGCCCCAGTGCCAGCCTGTCTGGCTCCGCCCCCTGGCACCAGCCCCCCGTGCCAGCCAGCCTGACCCTGGCCCCGCCCCAGTGCCAGCCTGTCTGGCTCCGCCCCTGGCCCCGCCCCTTTGGCCACACACCCCGGCACCAGCCGTCAGTGCCAGCCCACCTGGCCTGGCCCCGCCCCCCGGCACTGGCACCAGTTCGCTCTGCCCCCCCGCCCCCCCCCGGTGACGGTTAGAACGGTCCTGCCTCACCGCCTCCTCTCACCCTCAGGCTGCCCCGCTCCAGCGTGGTGCATGCGTGCAACACTCGCAAGCCACGCCCCCAAACAACAGACGTCACACGCCGCTCCCCCAATGACGTCACATATCGGCGCGGGAGGAAGGGCATAACCCACGGAGCAGGCCCCGCCCCTCGGAGTTCAGGCACAGCGGGGCGCCTGCGCCGGCCTAGTTACTGGTTACTCGCCCCTATCGTGACGTCTTGGCTCCTCCCCACCGAGCCCCGCTGCAGGCCCAGGGCGGCCGGAACCGGAAGCTGGCTGGGTGTTGCTGGTGTCGCTGCCCGCGCTCCCCGGCCTGTTTCCTTTGGTTCCGCCGGCGGGATGCGGCTGGCGGCGGTCGCGCTGCGGGTCTGGCGGGACCGCTTCGACTTCGGCGGGCGGGACGTGGCCACTTGGTTCCCCGGGCACATGGCCAAAGGTGGGCGGGACCCAGCCGGGCTCGGAGCGACTCGCGGTCCCCTGGTCCGGGCGGGCGGGCTCCGGGCATGGGTCGGTGGCAGGTCTGACCCGCTCCGCTTCCACAGGCCTGCGGCAGATGAGAGAGACGCTGCGCCGCGTGGACTGTCTTGTGGAGGTGCATGATGCCCGCATATCCTTCCGCGGCTGGGGACTGTGGGGGGAGCCTGGGTGGGGCAGGGTCTGTGGGGCGGGAGCCGGTAGTGGGGGGAGCCTGTTATGAGACTGGGGGAGTCTGTTGTGGGGCAGGGTCTGTGGGGCGGGAGTCTGTTGTGGGGCAGGGTCTGTGGGGCGGGAGCCTGTTGTGGGGCAGG
>VOCT01110037.1:0-11325 GCA_007922175.1 Pelusios castaneus
GGAGTGCACGGAGTGGGGAGGTGTGCACGAGTGGGGAGGTGTGCACGAGTGCACGGAGTGGGGAGGTGTGCACGGTGTGGGGATGGGGGCGGTGCCGGCCGGCGCGGAGGGCGGGGCGGAGGCGGGGCCAGCGGCCCAGTGGGCGGGGCCGCAGTGACGGGCTGCGCGGCGGCCGATGATGGCGGTGGAAGGCGAGGCCGGGCCCCGCGTGCTGGTGCTGGGCGCGGGGGTAGCCGGGCTGGCGGCGGCCCAGCGGCTCCACGGCTCCCGGGACGCCCCACGCCTGCGCCTGCTGGAGGCCACGGGCCGGGCCGGGGGCCGCATCTGCTCCCAGCGCTTCGGTACCGGCGGGGCTTACGGGGAGCCGGGCCGGGATGGGGGGCAGCGTCCCTGGGGCGAGGGGTTGGGGGGCAGTGCCCGCGTGATCCACTGTCTGCCGTGGGGTGGGCGGACGGCTGGGACCCACTGTCTGCCGTGGGTCTGGGGCAGGGAGGCAGCACCCCTAAAACCCACTGTCTGCCGTGGGTCTGGGGCAGGGAGGCAGCACCCCTAAAACCCACTGTCTGCCGTGGGCTGGGTGAGGGGGGCTCCGTGGGGCTGTGGCCCAGAAACCAGTGGGGCAGAGGGAAGGCTGCAGGGAATGATGCCCCTGGGGGCAGGGCCCAGCCCATCCAGCTGGCAGCCCGGCTCCAGCCTGATCACAGCTGGTGCGAACAGCCTGTCTGGATGCTTGTGAACCTGCGCACCAGGGCCAGGCTGATCTCTCTAGCATGAGCTGATCCCATGGCAGGACTCTTTAAACCTCCCTCTTCCACTACTGGTGCTGGCTGGTGGGAGAGACAGGCTGTGGCGCTAGCTGAGCTCAGATCAGAGTCACCCCACTGCACCAGTGAGTCCCATGAACGTTTCCCTTTCCTCCTAGGGAGCAAAGTGATCGAAATGGGAGCGCAGTGGATCCACGGACCTTCCAAAAAAAAACCCCGTCTTCCAACTGGCATCTGAGTACGGTCTGCTGGACAAGGAAGCCATGTCAGAGGAGAACCAGCAGATCGAGGCAGGGGGTCACCCCCTCCTGCCCTCAGTGGCCTACTCCAACGCAGGGAGAGTCCTGAGCCCGGAGCTGGTGGAGGGAGTGAGGAACCTGTTCTCCACCCTGCTGGATCAGACCCGTGAGTTCGTGCATGCGACGCAGGTCCCCGTGCCCAGCGTGGGCGAGTATCTGCGCAGGGAGATCACCCGGCAGGTGAAGGAGTGGACGGATGACGACCAAAGCAAGCGGCTGAAATTGGCCATTCTGAACATGTACTTCAAGTTTGAGTGCTGTGTGAGTGGGACCCACAGCATGGATCTCGTGGCCCTGGGGCCCTTTGGGGAGTACACTATGCTCCCTGGCCTGGACTGCACCTTCCCCAGGTGAGTGGCGCAAACTTTCTCTGCGCTTGCAGGTTCTGAGAGCGACTTGGTGCAGCATCTGTCCGTCCCGAGGGCCCAGGCTCTGCAAAGAGCATAACCTCTGCTTTTAAAAATGGCCCTTCAGAGCAAAGGACACAGGCTGTCAGCCCTCCATCCGCTGCGCAGAGAGCCTGCGGTCCTGCCTGAGAGTGGCGCTGCCAAGGTGAAGGTGTGCTGGGCTTTCTCCCACTGAAGGTGGTGGGAAAGGCTCCCGTTGGGCCTGGTTCTTGTCAGAGCTGCATCCCTTGTCTGGGTGGAATGGAGAGCATGAAGGCGAATGCAGGGAAGTGTTTTCACAGCACTGTGGTCTGTGGACAGCTGGGATCCTGGACCTGGCGGCTCAAGAAGCAGGGATATTGTCCCAGAATTGTGTGTGTCCCCCGTCCCAGAGGACAGCATGGGGTGCAGCTGGCCGAGCCAAGGCACATGGTGCATACAGCAGAGGGAAGCAAAGTGAGAGGCCACGTTTCAGATTCAGCCTCCCCAGGGGCTCAGTGCCCACGTGGCTGGCAGCAGGGCTGAGTTCCCTTGAGCTGCCAGGTGCTTGGCTTATGTCATATGCGTCCAGCTTGTCTGTGCAAAGCATGATAACGCAAATGGGTCACTGGGCTGCAGGGAGCCCAGCCTCGGGGGCAGGGGCCGTTGTGGTGGTGCTGTTTCGGGGCAAGTGCAGGTAAAGTAGAGGTCTGGCTGTCCATACCGTGTCGCCTCAAGTGCCTGCTGTAGCCAGTGACCCATCACCGGGCAGGCAGCTCAGCATCTTGGCCAGGGGTGATCTCCTTTCACGGCCCTCCCCAGCTCCTGGAAAACTGTGACCAGGCCCATGCATTGTATCTCTCACTGCCATATGTGTCCCTCTCCCACACCCCTCTGGTCTCTCCTTTCCTTACTTTCTCTGCCTTTTGTCAGCAGAGCTGCCCCGCTTAGAGGGAGCTCGAGCAGTCACCTGTGTGCTGGGGCAGCAAGACAAGCAGTGGGGGGGTGTCAGCCTCCCCCATCAGAGCCAAGCTGGATGCCAGCCTCCCCAGGACACAGTCCTGCGGCAGAGGGCACTCCCTGCCGCTCCTGCCTGACACATTTGTTTCCCCTAAGCTGGGCCTGGAGCACAGGGGCCTGGAGCACATTTCCCTGTTGGGAGGCAGCTGAATGCCTGAGGGTCTGTGTGAGCCTGGGGAAGAGGCTGGTGGCCCCCAGCAAGCCACAGGCTGATGGGCTGGTGCCGGGTCTTTCCTCTCTGCAGCGGCTATGGGGGCCTCCCAGACCAGATGCTGAGCTCCTTGCCCGAAGAGAGCGTCATGTTCCACAAGCCGGTGAAGGTTGTTCGCTGGGGTGGTTCCTACCAGGAGGAGAGCCATGTAGGCCGGATGTTCCCTGTCCAGGTGGAGTGTGAGGATGGCGAGAAGTTCCTAGCTGATCACGTCATCATCACGGTGCCTCTAGGTGAAACTCCTCATGGCCTGTCTGTTCTCACTGCCCACCGCATCCACCAGCCTTCTCTTACTGGATGAACCCACTGCTGCCCTGGCGTGGCCTGGCCCTCCCCTTCCTGGGCTTGCAGGCCTGTCTGCAGCCCATAGGAAAGACAGCTCTGCCTTGTCCCCTCAAGTGCTGCATTGTCCCTCCTATGAAACTCAGCCCTGGTGAGACCTCCCATTACAGTCTAGCCCAGCCTCCCCTCCCTCCCTCAGCTTCCGTGCCTGGCCCCTGGGATGTCTCCAGAGAGTTGTCAGGCCAGACAAGACCCAAACCTCCAATGGCAAATATCCCCAACAGGAGAAAATCCTGTGTGTCCTCTTGGTACATCCTGAAGGAGCTAAGGGGCCCAAGCTAGAGGGCCCCTTCCAGCTGAAGAGAGAGTGCAGGCAAGGCAGTGCCAACCCCAAGCCCTGAGCAGGGCAGAGCATTTGCTGCTCAGCCAGATATCTGAGTCACAGCAGTGGGGAGAGACTAAATGAGCTGCCAGCCATGCTGAACAGCCCTGGCTGTGGGCAAGGAGCAGCTGTGGGGACCTGCTGAAGAAGAGCGAGGGCCGTGGCTGTTAGCAGCTCTGCGAGCGTGGGGGAGAGTGAGGCGGTCACAGATAGACCTCCTGGTTGGGTTAAGGGGAAGGCGTTTTGGTGCTCAGCCCGCATTTAGTGGCATTTAACTCCTCTTTCAGTCCAGGAGTGGAAAGGGAAGCTTTCAGCACCCCAGCTGTGTGTGTGAAGGGCTGAGCCCCATCCACATTTCAGCCACCCACCGAGTGCTCCACCAGACGGGACACCCTCTGTCTGTGCCGCTCTGAAGCTCTTACAGGCCTCTGCACACCCTACAGGAGCAAAACATGACTCAAGCCCTTTGTCTTCCCCTTGCAGGGCCTTGGATTGATGGCTTCCTGCCACCAGTCTGGGGATTAAACCTAGAGAGTTCACTGGGGCCCTTCTCCAACCAGGGAGTCTCTGTGGGTTAAATGCCATCATGGGTGTCTGCACCAGCTGCAAGGAGGCATACGGGGAGTGGCGTGAAAGGCCCTGCCAATACTTCCCTGACCTGCTGGCTTTGTCCTTGCTTGGCAGCTGCGGGGTGGGGCTGGAAGCCCTGTTCAGCCATGCAATTCTCTGGGAGGGTCACAGCCTGGCTGGGGGGAGGGGTGTGGCTGCAGTGGAAGTACAGATGAGTTGTTCTCCCTTTGTAGGATTCCTTAAAGAGCATCACGAGACCTTTATCGACCCGCCACTGCCTCCCAGGAAAGCAGAAGCCATTAGACAGCTGGGCTTTGGGACGAACAACAAGATCTTCCTGGAGTTTGAGCAGGCGTTCTGGCCACCAGACTGCCAAGGGATTGAGGTTGTCTGGGAGGATGAGTCTCCTCTGGCCGAGGCTGGGCCCGACCTGCAGGCCGAGTGGTTCAGAAAAATTATCGGCTTCGTTGTCCTGCAGCCTCCAGAAAGGTATGCGGGGGCTGGGCTGGGGCTAGATTACTGGCATCTGGGGGAGGCTATGGTGTTAGAACAGATGGTACATTTCTACTCACGGGAGCCCCATGCCCAAACTCCCAGCTCCCACCAACCCCTGGCTTCCCTGTAGTTCAGGCTACTGATTCACAGCAACACTGTGGCCTTTTCTCACTGGAGCCATATAGCAAACTCCACCGGCTCAGCCCTTTGAGAACTCTCACCCCTAGATAAGAGGACAGGTTGCTGTACCAGTGATTCATCACACCTGGGGGTTTTGGGCCACACCACCATCCAATTGTGTCTCGATTTCCCTGCTGGCCTGCGACTTTGCCAGACTCACCACATTCCCAGCAGCCTTATTTGCTCTCAGCAAAGTTCTGCCGCTCGGCTGTTTACCTCATTGAGCCAGGGGCCCATCACTCCTAGTAGATCCTGTCTCTGAAATGAAGCCGTTCACCTGATTGGAATAGTCTTTTCTTAGGTATGGGAATGTCCTCTGTGGCTTTCTGGCTGGGAAGGAATCTGAATACATGGAGACCCTCAGTGATGCTCAGGTTCTTACAGCCTTGACTGATGTCATTCGCAGACTGACAGGTATCCCTTCTTCTTCAGGGACTGGCTGACACATTCGGTACATTAGCCTGAGCTTTCAGAATGGACCAGTGATGTGGGGGCCCCAACTCGACTTGCCTTAAAGTGACCTGCTTTTCAGCAAGTGCTGAGCACCCTCCCTTTGGAAGTCAGGCCACTTCACGGTGACCCCTACTGAGATACCCAAACGCACAAGCCCCTTTGGACAGTGGAGGCCCCAGGCCAGAAGCATTGTCCCCCTCCTTATCCACTAGCACAGCCCCTCTGCTCTGGACAGGACCCCAAATTACCCCTTCCTGCGTAGTCCCCTCTTGTAATAACACAAACCTTGGCCTTAGCAGCACCCTGAGCTTGGCTGGCTGCTCCTAACTTCTTCCTCCTGAAAGCCTTTCAAGGTCTGGCACAGGCTGGAGCTGATGGGATCGGGTGCCAGGGTGAGTCACAGAACAGCTCTGTGTGTCTGTGCAGGGTCCTAGCAGCTGCCCACCTGTGTGTGAGGTGAAACGCCCGCCCCTTGCCCAGTGCTCAGCTGGTGTCTTTGTGGTTCAGGGAACCCCCACCTCGCCCCTCCGAAGAAGGTGCTGAGGTCTCAGTGGCACAGCGCTCCCTACACCAGGGGATCCTACAGTTATGTGGCTGTCGGCAGCTCAGGAGATGACATTGATGCGCTGGCTCAACCCCTGCCTGAGGATGCAGCTGACCCTAGGGTAATGGTTTGGATTTCTCAGCTGGTTCCCTTAGCAAAATTGCACAGCGTTCTGCCTCTCCGGCCTGTGAGTTTGCTGGTGGAGGCTGGAGATGAGGGTCTCCTCTGAGGTCTGTCTTCCCCACCCCCTCACCACTTCCCTCTTCTGACTGGTTCATGGGGTGTGCGTAGGGCCTGCTCCAGCACAGCTGCCTGTGTGAGGATGAAGGGAGGTGTCCGTGCGGGAGGGAGCAGGATCAGCGGGTGCGGCAGTAGTGAGCTAGGCTGTGCTGGGGAGGATGTGGTCCTTACAGGGCCCAAGAGATGGGGGGTTGCCATGCCAGTGTGGGAAGTACCATGATCGCTGTGCACACTCAAAGCTGTGGCTGCAGTGGGGATTGCCCTGATAGTCCCCATCGCCCAGTTCCGGGGGTGTGGAACCCTCTCTGGGAAGCTGAACAAATATCCACGGAAGGGGCACTCGATTCCAGTAACGGTGTAACTGACCCGCAGAACACTGGCCTGTGCTCACCCCTGCTTCTATCCCTCCCATTGCAGCAGCTGCAGGTTCTCTTTGCTGGAGAAGCCACGCACCGGACTTTCTACTCCACCACGCATGGGGCCGTGCTGTCTGGCTGGCGAGAGGCCGACCGTCTGCTCAGCCTGTATGACACATCCAAATCCCACCAGCACAAGCCCTGGCTCTGAGGCTGCTGGCTCACGTCTCCCTGCTGCCAGGATGCCCCGGCTTCTGCTTTCCAGCTCATTCCTCAACTTTCGATTCCGACTATCCCTTGCCATTGCCAAGAGGAAGGAGTTAGTTTGTCTCTACCTGGCACATCCACTCTTTCTAATCTCCCTGTGATCAGACTAAAGGCAGGTTGGCTGTGGGCTTGAACCTAGCACTGGGAGCTGCGACACCCACATGTCCGAGGGGGACTGGGGCATTGAAGTGCCACCTAACTATGCAGTGGATCTCTGTAAATAGTAACAAGTAAATCTCTATCGTGAGGGCTTTGTGTTTGCAGCTTGTCTTCTCAGCCTGCTCCGGGGAAGAACATGGGAGCCAGGACACCCCTGAGACAGGCCGTGTAAATGTGGGGCCCAGGAGCCCCGCTAAAAACAGTGGGACAAGTCCTGCTTTCTTCAGTGGGGCTTGACATCACCTCGACCATGTGGGAAGTTCCCACAGTGTGATGTTCCTGTCCTGCAGTCCGGACTGGTGTGCAGCTGGGCCCCGAATTACCCCACCTTGCTGAGTGAACCCCCCCACTCCTAGGTCAGCTTAATCAGTCCCTCACCCAGGAAGAGTGCTCACTGGCCATTCATGGGATAGACCTCCAGCAATCACCCCTAGTCCCAGATGCAACCCCAGAAATTACTGTCTCAATACTGCCCATGGCACCTGCAAGCCTGTCAATTTATCAAAGAAATTGAGATGCACCAGCTTTGTCCTCTCCATCCACGTGAACTGCTTCAGATAAAACAAATAAGTTGATTGACAACAGCAAGATACTTGTCTGGTAGTTTCTTCACTCTCTGTGCCTGTGACACGTGCAGACAGCAAGATCACCACTGCACACCCACATTTTGCCGCTGGCGCTCAAAGCCGTGGAACGTGCTGCTCCTCTTTAAGACAGAGCAGCTACTCCAGGCCCAAGCATCGCTTCCCATTGCCAGCAGGGGAGCCAGCACCCATCTCAGCTAATACACAATACGGAGTGTGAAAGCACAGTCTGGCCTTGGCCGCTATGGTCCCTGAGGACTGTGACGAAGATTAGTCCCAGGTTAACCCTCCGGGCTGGGCTGTGTCATCCACTCAGATTGAAGAAATATGTGAGGTAGAGGCCATACAGATGAGCTGTGAACATGAGACAGTGCTGCCAGAGTGGGAACAAGGGGTTGATGAGGAATGGAAGGGCTGAGTTAGCAGGGCAGAGTGGAGGCTGTGTGGAGGCTCTTCTCACCCCGGAGAGCTGGTGTCCAGTGGCTTCCCTCAGCCAGACCCTTCAGTGACTCAGTTTACTCAATCAAAGGAGACCCGGGAAGGGAAGCGGGTGTGTAGGTATTCCCGGCCTGAACCTGGGCACTGAGTCCACCAACAGAAACGAGGAAAAGGTGAACTGAGGCATGTGACTCCATGGGGCTCAGGGCCAGTGCTGTCCCCTCCAGAGCTAGAGTAGGCAGGCAGGAAGCAGAGTCTCCTGTGGCAGCAATCACGCTGCTGTGGAGCAAGACAGTTCCTGTCAGGGTTGCAATACAGCTGACCCAGGGGGGCTGTCACTTGTAACTGAGAAATGAGTTCAAGCAGTGCAGGCTTGACAAAGAATCCTGTCTTCAGCAGCCATCTCTGGGCCAGGCTCCACGAGGGAGGTGGTCCACCACTCCCATCTCCTTTCCATCAGAGTGGGGATGAGGGCTCAGCAGAACCCCTTAGCCTCTCCCAGCAGCTGTGGTGCCTAACAGCATTGCCTGTTTCAGGCAAGAACTCTGAGCCCCAGCTCTAATCCATTGCATTTCAGTTTTGTTAGTTGAACAAAGTGCCCTGTCGGTGGTACCCTCCCCTCCCTTTCCCCCGCGACAGGAAGAGACTTCTTACACTACTGTTTTCAGCACAAGTTCAGATCTGGCAGACACTTAAAGCCCTGTAGACCAAATCTGGTTAAATCTGAATGTATGGAACCCAGTGCTGCCCACAGCTATTCCACCGCAAGGTCAAAGGAACCCCACTGTAATGGAGTAGTACTAAGCTATGCTCTGATCCTGTGGAGATTCCCCGGCATTGAATGTCCCTGTATGTCTACTGTGTGGAGGGAGCTCACTCTATAGACCTGTACCTCTTGGCTAAGCTGGGTGTACTTTTTTGCATTCCGCTGTGTACATGGGATTGGCAACACTATCTACACATTGGTTATTTAATTCCTTTCACAGTTCTAGCAACAGGAGAAATGTTGCCTAAAGGTGATTATTTTACTCAGCTTTTCAGAGTGGCAAAACTGATTGGATTTTCTATTGCAGGGACCCTTATTAAGTGACTCAGGGGAAGCTGCATGGGTGACAATCTGAGAAAGGTCTGACCTATGGAAGCCTATGATCCCTGCTGTACCGGTGGATATGGCCTCTTGGGAGACAGAATTCTGTGGGTGCAGGAGAGTGATTAAGGCCCTATGGTTACAAAAGAGGTTGCTGCCCAAGTGATCTAGGGTTCTCAGCAGGAAGGGCAATAGAACTGGGTGGCTAGTAGCAGGAACTCAGCAACTTTGAGCGTGGCTCTTGTCAGGGAATTTTAGGGGGTCCTCCTGGTCAAGAGGACCTGAGTAGGCACCCCCACCCAAAGGCTCGTTCTCCAGCTGAGACCAAATAGACAGAGACCGAGGGTGTGTGATCAAGCTTTATTCAGCTGAATGGCAGTCTGACACTCAGAGTAAAACTCCAAGGTAGAGCGCCCCGAATAGAGTTGCTTTACACTTTTATAGTTTTTTGGTTACATTCATTTACATAGACAGATAATAAGAGACAAGCTGGATCAAACAAACTCTTTGTTTTACCTTCGAAAGACATATACATGTCAATTGATGACGGATGTATGTAGGATGCTCTTCTTAGCGATAACATTTGTTCACAAGTTGTTTTCACAGTATGTTTCTAAATACTCGCTAAGTTTATCAAAATGTACGGTACTTAACAGTCTTGACAAGTGTATCACACTATAGGGGAGGAAGTCCTGCACATCAGCAAACCTTCTAATTAGTCAACAGCCCTTGAGGGGCAGGGGAGACAGTTAGTTCAGCATTCTTTACATTCTAAGCATACTGGGAAAAAAACAAGCAAGACAACATGATAGATATTAGGACAAGACAGACTCCATTTTTATATTCCCTTTCACTCTTTATTTAAAGCAGCAGGTACAAAGGAGGCAGGAGATCATCTTCAGGAAGGGCAGTGACACAAGTGCTCCTGGAGCTGCTGGGATGGCCTGGAGCCCAACTGCATTGTTGGGTGCCTGGCACACTGGGCTTCTCCATTTGCTGTAGCCGTCTCTAGTACCAGTTGGTGCAAACGATCTGGTAGCGAACATCATCCAGCGGCAGGATGGACGCAGGGGACGTTGATTCAACCAGTGTGGGGGGAACGGCTATGGCAGAGGGGCTTGTGTCTGGAATGGGGGGTGATGGGGGAGCCGTCGGGGGAGCTGCCCCGGCAGCGGAGCTGGCACCTGGCAATGGGGGCGTGGGAGGCGCTGCTCCAGCTGGGGGCTCTGTGCCTGGCAGGCCAGGGGATGAGTCCAGACTCCCTGTGCTACCCGCCGACTGCGCCATCGCTGCCTGGGGGAGAGGGGGAGAGGTGGGGTGAGGGGAGCCGCTGTCAGTACGTCGTCCTGCATGCCAGCCTGTCTGGCTCCGCCCCCTGGCACCAGCCCCCCGTGCCAGCCAGCCTGCCCCTGCCCCCTGGCCCTGCCCCAGTGCCAGCCTCTCTGGCTCCGCCCCCTGGCAGCAGCCCCCCGTGCCAGCCAGCCTCACCCTGCCCCCTGGCCCCGCCCCAGTGCCAGCCTGTCTGCCTCCGCCCCCTGGCACCAGCCCCCCGTGCCAGCCAGCCTGACCCTGCCCCCTGGCCCCGCCCCAGTGCCAGCCTGTCTGGCTCCGCCCCCTGGCACCAGCCCCCCGTGCCAGCCAGCCTGACCCTGGCCCCGCCCCAGTGCCAGCCTGTCTGGCTCCGCCCCTGGCCCCGCCCCTTTGGCCACACACCCCGGCACCAGCCGTCAGTGCCAGCCCACCTGGCCTGGCCCCGCCCCCCGGCACTGGCACCAGTTCGCTCTGCCCCCCCGCCCCCCCCCGGTGACGGTTAGAACGGTCCTGCCTCACCGCCTCCTCTCACCCTCAGGCTGCCCCGCTCCAGCGTGGTGCATGCGTGCAACACTCGCAAGCCACGCCCCCAAACAACAGACGTCACACGCCGCTCCCCCAATGACGTCACATATCGGCGCGGGAGGAAGGGCATAACCCACGGAGCAGGCCCCGCCCCTCGGAGTTCAGGCACAGCGGGGCGCCTGCGCCGGCCTAGTTACTGGTTACTCGCCCCTATCGTGACGTCTTGGCTCCTCCCCACCGAGCCCCGCTGCAGGCCCAGGGCGGCCGGAACCGGAAGCTGGCTGGGTGTTGCTGGTGTCGCTGCCCGCGCTCCCCGGCCTGTTTCCTTTGGTTCCGCCGGCGGGATGCGGCTGGCGGCGGTCGCGCTGCGGGTCTGGCGGGACCGCTTCGACTTCGGCGGGCGGGACGTGGCCACTTGGTTCCCCGGGCACATGGCCAAAGGTGGGCGGGACCCAGCCGGGCTCGGAGCGACTCGCGGTCCCCTGGTCCGGGCGGGCGGGCTCCGGGCATGGGTCGGTGGCAGGTCTGACCCGCTCCGCTTCCACAGGCCTGCGGCAGATGAGAGAGACGCTGCGCCGCGTGGACTGTCTTGTGGAGGTGCATGATGCCCGCATATCCTTCCGCGGCTGGGGGCTGTGGGGGGAGCCTGGGTGGGGCTGGGTCTGTGGGGCGGGAGCCGGTAGTGGGGGGAGCCTGTTATGAGACTGGGGGAGTCTGTTGTGGGGCAGGGTCTGTGGGGCGGGAGTCTGTTGTGGGGCAGGGTCTGTGGGGCGGGAGCCTGTTGTGGGGCAGG